>BJBW01005131.1:4010-18615 GCA_004320125.1 Scolopax mira
AAGGTCCCTTCCAACTCAAACCATTCTGTGATTCTATGTTCATGAGAGGTTAAAATCTAAAGAAGCTACCCAGCAGGGTCAAGGCATACAGCAGGGGGTGCACAAACAGCACAGGGCTGGAGCACCCCAAGATTTGCTACAGTCTGGCAGCACTGTACCAAGCACTTGTCTCTATTGCCACAATCATTTTATCACCAAGAAGATGAGGAAGAACCAGGCAGCCATGCTGTCGAGTAAACCATTGGAGAAGGACCACCTCTCAGATACTCAGCACCACTCATGGACTTTGCTTTTGGGGGAATCTTAACAGTTGCCAAATTGATCTTTTAAATCATCAGCAACAGAAAGTGGTGGTTTTTCAAAGCAACTTGAAACATGAAAGGTCATGAATTAGCATCTACAGGAACAGCTTCCAATGTGCCCAGCAGATGGAGGAAATATGATGATCTCTGTCTCAAAGTTTGAGACACCAAGGACCAACAGCAGCAGGACTTGGTGTCTTTGCAGCAAAGGCGTGACGACTGGGACACTCTCTGTCATGTCCTCCCGAATCTCATTCTGACGGTGCCTGAAGCAACATTTTTCTCGTGATCCTACTGGCAGAAGAAGTAATTAAATCTCATTGTGGGGTGTCCCATATACCACATGTTTATGGAAAGGACTGAAAATTTTATTCTCCCGTTGTTTAGACATCATGTTCTTGGCTGAATTTCTGGATCCTTATGTCAAGTTTACACTAATGTTTATTTTCCCTTGTAGGTATCTTAGTTATTGATGACTTTCAGCAGGATGAAATCTTTTAATCCACTTGTTTTAAAATAATGAGTTAAACTACTAAGCGGGAAACCTTGAGTTAAATAATTATTTTGAATTTTGTTTTCCCATTTAAATGTTTTAGTTATTTTCTTGGAGAAAGGTTAATTCTCAGTTTGTAACCACTAAAGTATGTTGCTTTGTAACTAAATATAGCTTTTACACTAAATTTGGCACTTCTTATTGCTAGCCAGAAGGACAGAGTAGCTCCACTGATATATATTTAAGCTTCTCTATACCTCATTACACATTTTTTTCAGATTAATTTTACTGCTTTTGTCAGAAAATCATGTATGGCACAATTCTTATTTACTAGCTGATCCCTTTGTGTTTACTTATGATTTACGTTTCTTTGGATGGAAACTGGAATGCAATTTAAAATGTAGCAAGATGGTTTATGAGTTGCATAGTACTGTCTTAAGGAGGCGAGACTTCTAAAAAAGCTGTGATTTGATTTAAAAATTGATCTATTAAAATAACTCAGTAATAGCTGGAATTAGCACCAATCTAGTATTTGGTCATAATATCCTTCAATATTGTAGTATTAGCAAATCTAATCCTTTCATAATTAGCTTTTATTCACAGATTGGTAGAGAAGAACAAGCTTTTCTGCTTCTTTCAACTCCCAAATGGTCAAGTTTGAATAAATTAGCCATTTAACTGAACTAATTGAATATATTGAAGAAAATACTCTCTTGGTACTTGCAGAAGAGACAGCTGATTTCAAAAGCCAACTCAGTACTTTGAACACCTCAGGTTTCCAGAGTTTAGGCAGTGACTGTCATCAGTTCAATATTCACACCCACAACCTGAAAGCATTGTTTCTATTTTGTTTAATAGATGTATTTTCCAGAAGAAATACACTCGGCATAAATTTTGAGAACCATTTTTCTTATTTATTTCATGATCACTAAGTTTTTACCTGTCTCGTTGACACAGGGTTTAGCACTTTGCTTATCACATAGTTCCAGAACTATTTTTTTTTTGTTGGAGGAAGTTGCCAGCATTACAATTACTAGTAGCAGAAACCAGCAAGACCTACATCTCAAATATTTTCTATAAAAATGCCAGAAAATAAGTATTTTTATTAGTTGCAGAACTGGTTGAAAGTGGCATGAAAAAGAAACTGGAAATGTCTGAAGTGTTAAAAATCTTCAGTGTCTTTCTCTTCTAGGTGCAGGTGCTGCATTCCTGTGGGATGACAACCTGCTAATGGCATGTGTCTTAGATACAGTGATATCAACCTTAAAGACAAAGTTGACTTAACACAACTCTGTATCATTTCAGACATACTCCAAGGAAATCTATGACTGCATAAAGACAACGGTGGACTTCAATTTTGGTTTAGCAATTCAAAATCTTGAAATGCCAAGTCACCTTTCTTGCTCAGAACATGCCTTTGTGCAAGCAGTGTGTTTTTCTTTCTTTATTTTTAGTGTATAGGACAGGAGGGTTCATAAATTCAAAATGTATCAAATTATTGACAAGTATTTTAAGATTCTATATTGGAATGAAAAAAATATAGGAAATGCCATGCCACTTTTTGGTAAATTCATTTCTTTCCAGCTTTCCTCTGAGCACAGATGAATGTGAAGCAAGGGGCTTGAGAGCACTCGTGTGTTTGTCAGAAAGGACAAAGTATGTGGGTGGAAAGCACATCAGGCGGAGGGAGAACCATCCAATGCTGAATTGTTTGATACAATGTCATGTCTCTTTTCCTCTGAATTAAGTTAGAATAAGACTTCATGTTTTGAAATCTGGCTAGGGGAAAGAGGGACTCCAGAGCCACAGTCCATGCTCAAAGCCCATCCTTTTTCATTTGATTTTGGCAGGTAAGTACCAACTGTATTTATTTTTTTTTTCCTATTTAACAGATGTTTGCTGGTTACGGTGAAACCACAAGAAAGGTCAAAAACCTGAATGTGCTTACAAATTAAACTGCCTTTTCATACTCGTGATTATCAGTCTAGCTTATCACTTTAGATTGAGACAGGGCTAGGTGAAAAAAATCTTGAATTTCCATTGTCACTGAAGCAGTTGTGCCATGAGCATAAAACCTCAGGCTGCTGAGGGGGTGCCCATTTGCAACCTCTTACAAGCCCTAAAAACTCATGTAAGTTTTCATGAACTGAAGAGGAATTACATGTTTTGGATTGCATAATGCCTGTTGGTGTTGGTGGTGTTATATTCTACTTCTAATACTACTTTAAAGCTCTTCTCATAAGCTTACTGTTCTTCTCACAACACAGCACACCAAGAATAATTAAAATCTGAATAAATCCTGTTTATTGTCTTCCATCATTTACTTATTTATCTAAGCTTATGTATTCCTTAGGAGAAAAGGCACCATGTTAGTTCCTTCTTGCCCAAGCAAAATAGAAACACTATGTATAATATTACATTATATCATAAACTTTGGTAACCAGTATCTTCCTTCAGGAAAAACCACACGTGTCAGTTGCCCTCTGCCTTTAACAGGAACACATGGGCTCCAACTGGCTGCCATTAAATTTCAGGTTTTTAAAACCTGCAAACAAACATATGGTAGAAGTTAAATTATGCACTGCTGCTAAATTTGCTGTGTGTGCTGCAGGAGGATGGTCTGAAACAACAGTGTTAACAGTTTGACATTTAAAGAAAAAAATAGAAAACCAAACCAAAAGAAAAGGCAAAAAGGGACATCATTTCGAGACTGAATTTTATATCGTCTGAATCTCATTGCTCCTTGTTTAACTCTCTCTGTCCATACTAAGAACATCGGAACCAGCCAAGAATTCAAGTGAATCGTATCAGTGAGATAAATTTTGGGATGCAAAACAACAGGAGCCTTTTCTTTATGTTCCGAGCAGTAAAGCTGCTGTGGGGCGAGGCGGGAGCAGGCAGCAAAGCAAGGGCTTGAGAAGGGAACTGGCCATTAACTTATCAATTCCAGGCCTTGGCTTTCTAATTGACAACCTCAGGGCTACTTTCATCACTTGTCGACTTCAAACCCACACTCAATTTTTCCTTTAGATAATGATGCAACTATAACATAACGGTGTTTCTGACATATTGCAGCGTGTAGCAGTAGGAAGATTTCCTCAGTAGCTTAGTTTAACAGGAAAGGAAAAAAAAACCCACCCCAACTGTTAAATGGTTTTCACATCTATCAGCCTCTCAAAGCAACAGTTAGTAAGAAAACAGATTTTATACCTCCAGTATATGGAGTCACTATTCGGTACTGAGCCAACCCAAAACACCTTTGGTGCTTTAGTATTGCTACAGATAAAACAAAAAATAAGGAAATGTTTCATGCAATAAGCGTGCAAAGCATATATATATATAAAGTCTAAATAAATGAACCCACAAAAATTAGAAATGCACTGCAAATTAGAGAACTTAAATGAAAAATACCACAAAAAATGTCATAAAAAATATGTTGACAACATGCCATTTAGAAATTTTATGTGCTTCACAAAGAAAATATAGGAGTGAGTGGAATGCTGCTATGGATGCATCCCTACAGAGAGATGGAAAACCCCAACTCCCATCCTTCCACAGAAAGCTGAGCGGTCTGCTGAAGACAGCCAGACCATCTGTGAAAAGTAAGGTACTCAGGTAAGTATGTTTATCACATTTTGATAAAAAGGAAAAGAAAAAAAAATAGAACAAATTTTGTCGAGTAGCATGTCCACAGGCAACAAAGCACCTGGCTCTAACATAAACAGTCACATAACTGCCTTTTAATAGTGGATATAAAGGTTTGAGTCCTGCAGTTGACTCTGCAAAGGCCCTGGGGTGATGCTAAACTCAGTGCAGTGGCTGGGGGCCCCCAGCACGTCAATCCGAGCAACCAAAGGGGTGTCAGAAGATGGAATAGCAGCAACACACTTCTGAAGCTCAGCCGCTCCTCTGGCTCCTCCATGATCCACGTCCAGAGGGACAACAGTTTGGGTACCATGCCAGATAGCCTGTCGCTGCTGAAACGAGCGTGCTTAATACAGATTAATAAAGTGAAGATGCTGAAGTTGGCTCTTGTCTTCACTAGAATTTAGGCCCTGATGGTGCAAATTGGCACCCAAGGAACTTCAGTCATGGGACATTCATGAGGCAGTTGGCTGGACTAGAAGAGTTCAGCCTCAATCACTTAAGATTACAGATATGGATGCCTCATTTCTAGGCAGCAATCACTGCGTTTTGCTCACAACCTTAAAATAGGTTGCTCTAACTCTCATTTGAGGGGTAGCAGGGGAGCACATAGGGAAAGCAGTGTTTCCTCTGAGCATATACACTGGGCTCAACATTTCCTTCGGCTGCTGCTCTAGTGCTTTCTAGGCTCATAAAGCTGCAGCATATTCTGTATTTCACAAACTACATTGCCTGTTTAGAGCTGTAACAATCAGTTTTAGGAAGACTGGGTATGCTGGCACATCACTCACTTCGTTGAAGACCTCTCTTCATTTCAAGTGTTGTGCAGGCTGCTACTCCTTCTCAAACAATAAGGAGGCGAGAGCTCCCCCTACAAAATGCCCGGCCCATATAATGGCCGGAGGTCACCGGTTGCAAAATATTACTAAAAAGTTAGGAGAAACTTGTTTTATAGCCAAACTAGCAGCTCAGACGAAGAGTGGGATGTAGCAGGAAAGACAATAAGCCCAACAGCTGGGCGCCACAACTGATAAGGGTTTTTACTGGGATCATTGCCCAGGACGTTTTGGGGTTTTTTGGACACAAGAAGTATCAACACGAGAAGTGTGAAAACCCAGACTATTACATCAACTTTTAGAGGCAGGTGTTTTTCCATTTTTTTTTTTAAAGCCAATTCCCACCACCTTTGCAATTTTGCCACTCCAAGGCTGCAGGCAGCAGTACAAACCGGCTCCCTTTCAGGGTTCGGAGTGCGGGTTTTACAAGCCTGTTTTGCCTTCCCGCAGGCACTTTGAGCTTATAAATGGCACCTTTCAGTGTCCTGAATTATGAAGGGCAGCTAGTCCTGAATTCTCCTGTCGCTTAATGATCTCACATAAAATGAGGTCCACAAAACTTTTATTACCGCTGCAGTTCAAATTCACAGGTGAAGAACCACCAGGGAAAGGATGCGGACATGTCTCTTGCTTATGCTCTCCTAATTTTCCAGGTGCAAGAAAGTTTCCCACTTGGGCTTGAACAATTAGTTAACTCTCACAGTGAAGCTTGATCTAAATAAAAAGACTGCAGTATGTTACCCCGATAAGCACTGGGAAAATCTGAGGGGAAACCACTTGAGAGCAGCACACACTAGCATCAAATTTAGGTGGAGAAAAAAAAACGTAGGTTAAAAAGTTCCATCTAAGTATTTATTTATTGTCTTTTGTTTTCTACCTGATTTTATTCACTTATCAGCACTAAGTATACCTGGAGCTAAAGAATTATACCTAATATTTAATGTAAACATGAAGTTTTATAGGTTTTAAGTTTTAGTGGTTTCTCTGCTATTCTGGTAATAACATCTGATGTTCTGTACCTCAGCAGTCCAAACACAAACCCAAAGGAAAGTCTTTCCAGAAAAATAAGGGATTTTGTTTGTTACAAATTACTTCTGTATTTATATAAAGATTTAACGATTCATGGCATGCCAAATACAGTGCTAATGAGCTTTGGGTTGTGTTTTTCATTTTTGTTTGCATTTTTTTTTTCTGCTAAAAACAATTACTAGAGGCCATTCAAAAGGCACTGCATAAACCAGGAAACCTAGTAAAACCGTAGGTAAAATTGGCATTTTGTTTCAAGTGTGGCTCGGGAGTCCAATTCACTTGTTGGCAACCCGCGTATTTCAAACAGGACTTGCATCTCCTCCAAACAGGAAACCAGGTAAGATGCTTTCAAAAAACAAATTTACAACATTTATTAATGAAAAACAAAAATTAAAGAGCATAACCTCATCATTTAATTCCTGCCTTCCAAGGGTTTAGTATCTTAGCCTTTCTGCTTTCTTCTCCACTTACCAGTGAAAGGAAAATTAGTAGAAATGTAAGCTCTTCATTCTCAGCACCTCTTTAGAGGACATACATGCCCATAGGAGCTTAAAAACCTTCCTATGGAACACTATTAATCTTGTTCCTAACAGCACATAATTTTTCAAGCCTATGAAAACACTGTCTAGTCTTAGCCATGCAAGTCGCTCTTTTTTGTGATGCGGTTTCAAAAAATAAACAAAAAAATCAGTGGAAATTATGCTCAATTATTTTTCAGCATTCAGTTATACAGATCACTATCCACCTCAACTACTAACTAGATACCAAATATTGTCCTTCTACAACAAACCTTGCCATCTACCACACAGAATCATGAAATAGCATGGGTTGGAAGGGATCTAGTCCAACCTCCTCTGCAATAAGCAGGGATATCTTCAACTAGATCAACTAGATCACACATTGATGTTTCTATCTAATGGAAGTTCCACCTTGACCCTGCTTTCTTCAGCCCCTCCGCCTCAGCCTCTGGGCCTAAGACGACTTTCTGAAACCTAAAAATAATTTAAACTGCCTCTTGCACAAGGTGCAGTGCTCCTGCCTGCCTGCAGCTCAGCTGCTGTCCATTTACACCACCACAAGTCAAGTCACTATCAATCCAAGTTACTTGGACTTTGGTCTTCCAAGTAACACACACATTACTCCAAAGGCTTTCAGATGACTTTTTAACTGAAAACATCCAGGATGTTAGGGGTTTTAACAAATCATCATAGCTATTGCCAAGCAGCTGATAAGATGAAAGTTAATTAACATTGCCAGGAAATAGAACTAAGCCTGTGATGAGCCAGTCTGGTTATGCCCATATTCAATATTTCCTCTCCTTTCTTTGAAGAGCATTTCACCAACATTAAAAAACTATAATATACAATCCTCATCCTCCCCCAGCAACAGATTGATCAAATGAACGATATTCACACCAACTAACCCTGCTCTCCAGTTCGCCCCCCACCCCCAAATTGCACTGACAATATCAAGAGTGGGGAATCAAACCCCTTTATTACCGAGTTCGCAGCAGATAAAGCAGCAATTGTGGTTATACAGTATTGTAAGTGTAGCTACAACATAGCATGACAGCTTGTTAGTGTTGAAAATATATAAGCTCTTTGTAATTGTGCCTTTGGAATGCCATCTGTCTTGAATTAACGTCCACCTGGGATCATGTTTCGATGACCAATATGGACAGATTACTGGAACTTTAAAACCTCGCTTTCTTTGTAATTGACATTTAAACTGTTTGAAGTTTCTCATTAAGTCCTTTTTTACAAATTAGGTGCAGATGTATAAAGCTAAATGTACAGTACTAAGGGAAATTAGGTCACCTGAAAGCTCAATAATAAAATGTATCAACTGTTTAAGTGCAATGAGTACATTAAAATTTAGAGATCAACTTTATGCCCCAAATTCTTCAAAGTTTCATCATTTCCCTTTCATCGCTGCAGAGCCCCTGATGCCAACCATTTTTAATTAAAATGGCAGAGAAGAAAGTGGGTTTGTCTGCTCAGCCCATGACAACAGGTCAACCCCAGCCCATGAAGGGCTGGAGAAGGCAAGGCAGGCAGCCACCCCGATGCCTGTTTCACGGGGACAGGCAAATCCTATTTACAGCAGTGATGCTTGGAGATTTAAAGGGCACAGGGAGACTGGAGAGGTAAATATAGCACTGATGAGAAAACAGGGGGAAAATTATGAAGGAGACTTGGTCAACACTTGCGGGGCTCAGTAACCATAAACTGACCTCCAGACTCACTTGCAGTCAAAGTTCTGCAGACCTGCTGTGTTCCACAGCCCTGTGGGGCAGGACAGGGAAGTGTGAAAAGGGCAGCAGCTGAAGAAACACCTCCATAGGCAGCCTGATTGACAAAAGAAGGGTGAATCCAGTATTTCCTCTCTCCAAACAAGTAGGTTTGGAGCTCAGGGAGGTGCGAGAAAGGGGTCCATGAGAGACCACCACTGGGAGCCCACCTGACAACATGCAGAGGATGGGAGCAAACACCACATTAGGGGTTCAAAGACCACCAGTTCATCAGCAGAAACCCTACAAAGCTCTTAGCTTCAAGGTGCTTTTACCTGCCAGAATGACTCGAAAGAGAAGAGGATTCAAGTACAGCAGCCCAATATCCCAGAAAAGGCATGAAAATTCTGGAGAGCCCACTCACCCAGCCTTTATGAGAAGCCAAGAAAAACAGCACAGGTATAAGAAGGCTCAACGCTGGAAGGCACTGAGCATCCCCCAAAAGAACAAGCATGCTCCTTCCCTGTGCAGGGCCATGGAGGAGGGGTGGCATTGGACCTCAAAGATGGCATCCCACGGTTGGCGGCATTTAAACTCATGATCAAGCAGGTTTGGTGGAAGGTCCCATTAACCCTCTCTCCCAGAGAAAGGTCTCCTGGGGTAAATTAGGACACTGCTGATATAAAATGCACAACTGCAAATCCTTTTGGCACCAGAGCTAGCATGTCAGTTCCTGAAATGGTGCCAGGAGGTGTAACCTGGCTCCCTGCTCATAAGCACAGAGATGCAATGGAAGAAACGGTCTTCTCTTAAAAGCTGGTAAACAAGATGAACACGGTCAACCAGATCTTTAGTCTTGTGCTTAGACTAAATTATCTCCTCTCCAGTACCACTAGTTATTACAATGATTTTAAAAGCTCTTCTGTTCACATCCCCTTATGACCCTATTCTGGTAAGCCACTAAAACTCTTTTTGCAGAAGAAGCATAAACTTTCAGCTGGCTACATTTCTGCTGCTTCCAATAAAGTGCCAAGCAGCTTTGCTGTGAAACTGGCCATGCATCCGTTTGCGAGGTGAGCAGCAGATCTCAACTGATGCCAGCAAGGGGTTCTGGTTTCCTTAGCCACAGGCTATTTCTCCATGCTCATCCACATCTTCTGTTCGAGGAGGAATTTAGAGAAAAATGACACGTACTTTTAAAAGAAAAAAAACCTAAACGAGCTCTATGTAAGCAAAGTGCAACACCTAGGAGAGAACAAAACCTGACTAATACAGCACAGTAACAATATTTTCCAGGAAAGGATAGCCCAATTACTTTGCAAAGAGGAATGAGAGAGAGGAGTAGCTCATTTGCTACTCATACCAAATGAGAAAGGCTTCTAAGGAAACTGTATTTGTACCCAATTCTGTTTTGCCCACATGTTTTATGAATACCAGCTTTCATTTGGCTAACAAGTCTGTAAAGGCACGTAGAGGACCAGGCAGGACTGTCCAGAACCACATTAGCTTTAAGCAGACTAGGTGGGGTGCCAGCAGTGATTAGCTGGACACGCTCGGCTTTACACTCTGCTTCTCATTAGCATTAATTAGCCAGCATCATACCTCTACTGCTGCCAGGATAAGGACTGGCTCAGGCAGTAGTTTCACAGTCCTTAATGCCGAGTATGGAGTTGCCAGAGTGCACAACAGGGAGCTTATGTTGGCCCCGTGTCTTTCTGCCAAGGGTAGAGAATGGAGACCAGGTTCGACAGAAAGCTGGAGCAGCGTGGAGACAGGTAATACCTCCCTTGGCATAAGACCACCCAACATAACTTTATCCTGCCAAAAACGCTTGAGGGAATTTGAAACACCACAGCTAAAGTTCAGCTTTGTAACGTGCTTTGCCTGTCCTAGCAGCGATGGCTGATGAAGGGCCCCATCCTACTAGGTAAACTGAGGCTCCATCAGGTCCCTCACCAGAGATTGCAATGCTGGGGACTTGATTAGTGTCACTCAAGGTGTCCCCTCCGTCCCCGCTCTCAGGTTTTCACCTCACCAGCAACACAACATTGGTTTAGGCAAACCTTGTAGTGACCTTGTGGAAAAGCAGATTCTGCAGATATGGCTCTACAGTTCTGCCAGTTTAAGTGGTTTTATCACTAGAAAGTCACACTTTCAAATAAATTTCACCCCAAGGCCATAGTCTCAAAAGACACACTTATAAATGTGTAGAACATAAATCGAGTGATTTTTTTTGATAGAGGTTCAGGAAAGAAATCCCTCACGGAGTTACCACTTTATTGATATTCTTGGTTATGGCTCTACACACACCGAACAGGATAAGCTACCGCTAAGGATCACGATTCATGTCTTTCCATTTAAACGTTGCAACAAAGAATGAAACTATTTCACAACTAACAAAGAGGAGCCCTTTAGTTTGCTAGAGTTAGTCAGCTCTCATTGCATTAGCACCCTCCAGTGTCCAATCCATGAAAAACAACATCATCACTAATTTGCCAAGTAGACACAAACTCGGAGCGTGGAACACGGGAAGGAGCAGCAGTGGATTCCTGGGAGGGAAGATGGCAGAGACAAGAGAAGAAACTCCCAGTGCTAGAAATTTTACACAACACAGGTGCAGTCCCTGAAGAAGACCTAATGTAGTGTTGTTACTGATCCTGTATTACCTCCCGTGCAAAGGTTTGGTAAACCTCGCCACACCACGGAAATCTGATGTGCCCATTTTGGTGACCCAAAGCGCAGAAGAAGCACTCTGCTGGCAGCTCTTCTCAAGCTCTCTTGTTCATAGCAGATGTGCTGGTGTCCACACCTTCAGCACGACAGGGTCTATGTGCCCACGGGGACCCAGGCACTCTGCAACACTCTGATGAGATGTGAGCTTAAGGACACCACCTTTGATTGATTTGGTATGAGCATGGAATACACCATGAAAAGAAATACATGTAAAAAAATCTCGCATGCATGCGTGAAGCACTTGGCTAGCTGAAGGCAAGCAGGTGGTGGTGCTTATGTGTGCTGTGCTCTACTCTTACACTGTAATAATCAAACAAAGAGAAGGCCCTTCGTAAAGATTTGTCTTCAAGAAAGTTTTTATCATCTATGCTTTACTGCAATATTCTCTTTAAAAAGCACATTTGAAGCTCTTAAGAACACCAACAGAAAGAACAACTGTATTTGGTACTAAAAAACACCTGGAAAGAGAATTCTTTAACTTTTTCCAACAAGAAAAAATAGTTCCCAGGAATGAAAAGCCTAAAATGTTCTGGAACATCACAAGTGAGCAAAACCAGCTTTGAGTACTGTAGGATTTACCTGCCTATGTGAAAAACTTGATGTGAGAATCAACAGAAAACAGGGTCCCCTCCTGGACCAACATCTTGCTAATGACACAAATACTCCATCCACATTCTCATGGCATCACTGCGCAGCAGCTTCGCAGGGGCAGCAACATCCTCATGAGGGCAGGATGGTGGCAGCTGGAAAGGCAGCCGCATTGCATCAGAGGTACCTGCTGTAATTAGGGTCCCAGCCCAGCAGCATGGCAACAACAAGCACTCTGGGACCCAGGCACCAGGGTCCAGACCCAGCAGACCTGCCAACTCCTGCAAAAGATGAGGGAGTTGCTAATTAAATCCAACCAACACACACATCTGTTGCTGACATTTGAAGTTGTCCCTGTATTTTCTTTCCCTGCTGCACATGGCTACGCAGCTGCCCAGCTCCAAGGTGAGCAAGGGCTCCTTATGCCTCATCCTGCACTAGCCTCTGACCGCTTGGATGCCCCCCATTCTGCAGTCTCCACCTGTGTGATGGTGGAGCTCCACAAGGTGGACCACAATCTCTCAAGTTCCACAGCAGCACTGATGACAAGGGGCAAGCAGGGAGGCCATCATGTCTCCTGGGAGTCAAGCAGGGTGGCCACAGTGCTCAGTGGTCACATGCCATCCCATGGCAGCACCAGCCAAGGAAGCCCTGTCTGACCACTGGAAGAGAGCAGCCTGACCACAGGCATGTGGTCAGTCTCCTCTCCCAGCCCCGAGTGGCTGCTATGCACATATAAATATGATCATCTTAATGCCCACATGCTGTGTAGACTCCTCTTCTCCTCATAATATAAATATTCAAAATTCCTCATGACTAGAAATACCATAGCATTTGTGATCCTGCCCCAATATGGAAGTGAGGGGGAAAAAAAAAAAAAGGCATGTCCATGAACACATCTTCTCCAGAATTAGACTGTAAAAGCAAGCTGGAGGAGGTAGGCTGGAAAATGACCCTGGGTGCTACACAGGACGGTGCTACTGTGGGCAAGAAAGACTTATGTGGGTTTTATGGGCTCTTCACACTGCCTCTAGCACAGCACAGACCAGTCCAGCTGTCCCCGAGGTTCCCCAAGAACACAAGAAGATCAGCATCAATATTGCGTGTTCATGGTAACATCTCTGTTACAGTTATTACTGACTGCATACTCTTTTGCCAGTCAACTATAAAATATTTACAGTATCATGGTCTCAGTGGAGACTGCAAGAATTTAAAGCTTTAAATATTAAAATGAATTAACACTTGATTGCCTGCCTAATATCAGTACTAAAACAATCTGCTCTCCCTCTAGAAGGGCTATTGAAAACCTCCCTTAATTCAGTGCAGCCTCCACAATCAACCATTCTGGCAGAAGTAATTCTCAGTAATATGCAGGCACACACCTGTAGGCAAAAAAGTTGGGAACAAAACCACACAGATTTCTAGGAAAAAGGTGCACTGGAGCCCTCATCTTATATTGCCGTGTGTCACTCACAGCCTGAGTCTGCAAACTGACCCACATGGGGATCAAGTAAATTTCAGCAGAGCTTTTCCTAGCACACTGCTCAAAGTCTGTGCCCTGACAGCTATTTGGCCACCTGGTGATCTCTGTCCCTTTGCAAGTGGATGTGTGTCACCTACATAACCCTCCCTCGTCCAGCAAGTGCTGCGGCACAGGCATGGGGACACACCACCTCTCTGGACTCAAAAGAGCCTCCCCAAGTCCAGGACGAGGGATGGTAACAGGGCTGCTGAGAGCCCCACTTCTGCCCACATCATGACTCATGCTTACCTCCACTGCTTGGCTCCATCCTGGGTAGTTTATCAGTGGAGAAGACAACACGGTACTCCCTCAGGGAGAGGAAGGCCCACAGTGTGGATCCAGCACACCTTGCCCCCTCAGTTTCTCCCTGCAGGAGACAGGGCGTGGGGGCCATTAGGAGCCTGCTCAAGATTTCAGTCTAGGCATGAGAAAGACTCAGGTCATAGAATCATAGAATAGTGCTATTGCAACAGGCCCTGCTAAAAAGTTTGTCCCTGTCTTTCTTGTAAGCCCCCTTTAAGTACTGAAAGGCTGCAATCAGGTCTCTTTGGAGCCTTCTCTTCTCCAGGCTGAACAACTCCACCTGTCTCAGCCTGCCTTCACAGCAGAGGTGCTCCAGCCCTTAATCATGGCCCTCCACTGGACTCTGCTACAACAGCTCTGCATTTTTCCTGTGCTAGGGGCTCCAGAGCTGGATGCAGTACTGCAGGTGGGGTCTCACCAGAGCAGGGCAGAGGGGCAGAATCACCTTCCTGGACCTGCTGGCCACACTTCATAGAATATTCACGGTTGGAAGGGACCTTTGAGATCATCCAGTCCAAACACAAAAAACCCTCCCAAAACAAAAAAACAAACAAACAGACAACCAACCAAAAAACCACAAACCAAAAACAAAACCACACCACACCCACCCACAGACAGACACAAACCAACAGTCTTGGACACTAGAGCATGCCCTGAAGTGCCACGTCTACACGTTTCTTAAATACCTCCATGGACGGTGACTCCACCACCTCCCTGGGCAGGCTGTTCCAGTGCCTGACCACCCTCTCAGTAAAGTAATTCTGCCTAAAATCTAATCTAAACCTCATACCATTCCTTCTGGTCCTGTCGTTATTCCCTTGGGAGAAGAGGCCAACCCCCGCCTCTCTACAGTTTCCTTTCAGGTAGTTGTAGAGGGCAATGAGGTCTCCCCTCAGCCTCCTCTTCTCCAAACTAAACATGCCC
>BJBW01005132.1:9350-46295 GCA_004320125.1 Scolopax mira
GAGGTGTCCCTGCCCAGGGCAGGGGAGTTGGAACTCGATGATCTTAAGGTCCCTTCCAACTCTAACCATTCTATGATTCTATCATAAAGAAGCTGGAAGATGGTACGGGATGGGTCCAAAGTGGACAAACCATGAGAGGCTGCAGCTAGCCACACAAACCAGCCATGCCTTTGTTCCTAAACTCAGGATGCCAGGACAACAGGACACGCTCCATGCCAGGACCTCAGATCACCATCCAGGTGCCCATCCGCAGTGCCCAGCCAGCAGTTGGCTCCCCCTCTCCAGTGGATACTTCTTCTTGCAGAATCCACATTTTTTCCCTGTATTTGACTCGGCACTCAGGAATTTCCCTTCCCTGCCCATGCCCACTGCTCTCCCCCGGAGCAAACACCCGTACCAGCTCTCCACAAGGCAATTTCCTCCAGGGGGAATGCTGCTCGCTGGATGTGAAGGCCAAGCTGCCATGCACCAGACTCCAGATGTGCTTCTCCTCTCCCTTCCCTGCTTGCTCATTCTCCTCCACTGCAGCAGCAGAGCTCAGGAGCTGAAACAAAACCTCTTTGATCCCAGCTCCAGCCATTCTTCTGCTGCTCAGGAGTGCAGGAGTGAAAGCAGAGATGGAGAGCAGCATCGCCTGGTCCTGGAGACACATTTGCAGTGTCCTTCAACCCCTTGGGGAGGAATCGTGTGGGAATTTGCTGCAGGAAAGAGTGATGATGGGGAGAGGAGGTTCCTCCGTTTGCGTTTCCTTTGCAGCACCTCCATGATGCAACCCCAGCCATTCCACAAGCACATTTTTAGACCGTGAGTCAAATTTTGTGGAGGCTTTGCAACCAGCCCAGAAGCATGCTTGATTTACAGTTACTTTCCACCAGAACACATGGAAGGACACTCCAGCTCTGTTAATAATATCTGGAAACAGAGGCACTATGCAGCAAGGGATTCTCACAACATAAATTAAGCTGTGAGTCCAGTCCTCATGCCCAGCACTTTCTGGAAATTGGATAAAATGGTGCACACTGTTTTCATCTTGTTACTTCAATCAAAGAGCTCTCAGACTCCAATTAGCATTTAGAATAAAATTGGAGGTAGCTTGATCCAGCCCCTGGATTTAACTGTAGACTGCTGTGAATGCAGGCTGCATTTATTGGTATGTCCCTCCAAATGCAGACATGTGACTTTTGCTCCACATGTTCAGTCCCTGTTTCTGGGGAAAAAATATGAAAATCTATTAAAAGTGTTGTTTCATGCAGCAGGAGACTAAAATACAGCAGAATCTGTTTATCTCTGCTGGGATGTAAAGACGTTGATAAAATTTTAAAATAAAACAGAAACATGACCCTAATTGATTGTCCATTTCTTCTGACTCTAATTAAACAGATCCTAATGAGCAATGAGCATGGCTTATGTCGTTCTCTGCTTGTTGGACACCTAGAAAACTACTGCACTCTGCTCTGGTCCCTAGTGATTGCCAGTTGTGGGCTCTCCTGAGATACCTAGGGATGAAACAGGACAAGGAGATACGGGACATGCCTTCTCCCACATCCGTACAGCACGTAGTAACAATTCAAACAAATAAAAAGATAGAAAAAACAATTTAATGTGTGTGTGTGTGTGTGTGTGTGTGTGTGCTGCATATAATCATCTCCACATACAGGATGTACTGGGAATGTTTTCATAGCTGGAGAAATAGGAGGCTGCTTCTAGGAAATTATCTCCTCGAGGCACAGACTGTATGAAACGCCGCGGACTGCGAGTTTTTCTGATGTGGATGGACTACTCTGACTTGAAAGTTGAGTAAGAATGAAAGATTGTGCTTTAATAGACCAGCAAGATCTTAAGCAACATCCAAGGCTTCCACAACAAGAGAGGGAAACACCATATCCTCCAGCTCACAGCAAAAGAGGGAGAAGAGTGGCAAGAGATGATGTGTTTATAGAAACATCCCCAAAGTCTGGATCCTTTCCAATGCATTACTCGGTGCGAAGGAATGTATTAATAGCTTTTTGAAAATGTATGTTGAAAAACACAGCTCCATATGTCCTGTGTCATCGCCTCTGGGATATACCACGTGGCCGGGGTCCCGGGTCCAAAAGGCAGAGCCAGACTGATAACTCACCCATCGCTCCATCCTGCTGGGAGCTGAGCACCCACAGCCTCCTGCCTGGCCCTCCTGGCAGGGGACACACACATTTTGTCCCAAAAAGGTCTTATTTCTAGTGAAGTTCAACTGTAAACCCAACTGGCCTGGGTCTGCCCGGGTGGGAATGGCTCTCTGTCTGAGCTCATATGCAGCAAAACCTGCACTAATCAAGTTTTTCCCAATCCTGCTGCAATAGGGGATAATTTTGGCAGTTTCAACAAAACGTGAGAAGAAATGCAAGCCGAAAACCTGAAGTTCGGGAGGAGCAAACCTTGAAGACACCTGTGGTCATGGCCACGGGAGCCCCAGGAACCAGCACTGGGAGAGATGGTGCAAATTGCCTTTCCCTTCCTCAATGACCAACACCATGGGCTTGATCAGGGGTTGCAATAAATTAAATAACAAGCCCTTTGCCTTCATGGCCTCTTTGTTTCATTGGTTCCATGTAGTGGCCGGGTCAGCTTTGGCCAAGCAACTGAGGCTGGTTAACAACTGGCATCATCTGAGCAGACGGAGCAATTGAGAGTCAAACCCAAGTCCTGGTGGGGATGTGTCTGGGTCTGTGTCAGGGGTGGGACCTTCTCATCCTGCTGTGGTCCAGAACACCTCAGCATGGGGTTATTCTGCTTTCTCCACCAGGGTGTTGCTTCACATTTTGTGCCATGGTCCTCTGAATTGGTGGGGATGTCCAGACCCAGCAAAACAACAGGTCTCTTAAGTCTTTCCCAAATTTGGCCATGGCACAAAAGCCCAGGGGATGGATCTCTTTTGGTGAGAAGGATCCCCCACCAGACATCCAGGATTTCATCCCAAATCCTGGGGCAAACTGGGATCCAGGGCGACCGCTCTCGCTTCCTGTTATTTAAACAGCAGCCTCCTGTTGAGATTCCACCGATAAAGTCAAGGCAATGTTTTTCCAGGCAGTGAGATAAAAATCCTTTCTGAACTTGCAACTTCTTAAGTTATCTGGGGCTGCTGCAGAGCTAGAAACAACTTCAAATAGATGGAATTACACTGTGCCTTTACAAGTTATTCTGCTGTTTCTCCACTGCAGAAATAAATCCCTTTGTTCTGTCAGATAAAAATGTGCACGAAAAGCCAGTCCTTAATACAAACTCTTTGCCTGATTATTTCTTAAAGTAAACAAAAAAATATACACAGAAAATAAATTGACTTTTCTGAAGATAGATATGAACAACAATGTGTTTCACGTTGCAATTAGGGGCCATGTCCCACTAAGGCACAGTCTTTGGGTAGGGGTTGTAGCTGAGGTGTCTGAGCCAGTTCTAACTCCCTGGAACTGGATTTGGAGTCTGATTTCCCAAATTGAGCTTTGTTTCCGCAAAGGTGGATTAATCCAAACCCAGCGCCTGTGTGAACACGTGGGGGCATCTGCAGGAGCTTTTTGTCTGAAGTGGCTGACCAGAGGTTGGGACTTTAAAGCTGCTAGAAATTCTCCATCAGGAACTTAGTTTAATTCTTTTTTTATTTCTCATCCCAAACTAAAAATCCTGGCAGAGAACTTTGTCCTGCATCTTTGCTCTCTTTCTCCTTTGTCATCCTTTTTTTACGTCATCACTGGAACAGAGAGTTCTCCCCATTAGGAAAGAAGCAATGGAAAAATTAGGGCGTGAGAAAAATGAAGGAAACTGGTTTTCTCCCTGTTAACATGTTGGGTCTGTAGCAGTGATTAAAGAGAAGTGTCAATTTCCAAGGAACCTATAGCATTATCTGTCTAACTTTTCAAGGAATTTGAGTGCCAAATTCCCTTCAGATTCCTGAGAAAAATCACAGCCCAGGTAAGAACAAGTAGCCCCGAGCCCTACCAGCTCTCCTCCCTTTCATGTCAGCAGCAGATCTGCTCAAGGGTTAACAGCATCTATAACTTCTATCAGCCAGATTGCGACTCAATTTTACATTTCATCTCTATTCACACAACTCCTATTGATGTCAATATCCTGTTAGGGGTTGGTTTTTTTTTATTTTGTCCGTTTGATGTTTGATTTTCTCCTGCTGGCTGCGTGCGTGTACACAGAGGCTGATCAGAGTATATGACATTTATTTTAACAAGGGAGGAGAGGGAATGGGATGTTTTGTCTCCCTCAACATCCCCTGCTTTGTGAGACGAGGTGGCTGTCACAGGATCCCCTGCATTTCGCATATGGAGTATACAGTTACTTGGCTGACAATAACAGAGCTGTTAATTGCAGAGAATGAAGCCTGATGGGGAGGGGAGTTGAAGCCCTGCAATCCCTGCACAGGCTGAGGAAGTCCTGGGGGGGTCGGTGAACCGGTGCTGGGATGTGGGACATGTTCCCATCCCCGTGGCAATTCCCAGTGACCGAGCACACTGCTACCAGCTGTCGCTGCAGCAGAAGTTCATGGCAAGGAGATTACTGCCCCGGACTGCCACGTTTCTTGGCAGTCTCCCTTCCGCAGGACCTCAGAGCTGAAATCCTCAGCCCCAGGAGGAGGAGGGATCTCAATCCAGGATGGTCACTCCGGGTTCAGGCTGAGCCTCACAGCTGCTCCCACTCCAAACTTTGTTTTGATGGATGCTCCTTGGAGGAGGATGAGAAGTTGGATTTGCCATGTGCTCTTTCTGCAGACCATTCCTGATAAAGTAACGCCTTTTTCCCAGGGCATAGACACAGCAAAGTGCCATAATAATTTTTTTAAAAAAATATTGTTGATATTGGCATCACAGAAAGACATGAGCTCTATCCAGGCAGAAAAAATTGGATGTGAAAAACTTCCCTAATTTTGTCATATTTCTTGATAAAAATATTGCCAGCTTCAGAGTTTGGAATTCAAAATCTGGGTCCTTTGGCAGTGACTTCTTAAACTCAGGATGGGCCGACACAACTAGGGAATGCAGGCACGTATTGAAGTCTGAGACAATTTGGACTATGCTCAGAATCCACAAGTTCAACCCACCCCTTTGCAAATAATTTCCTCTGACGAGGCATCCCTGCTCGGATTTCTTTCTTCTGGCTGTGGGGGAAGAAGGGTCAGTGTCTGGGAGGGCAGACGTGAGACGGGGCACATTATGGGAGTGCTGTGCATTCATGCTAACTAGTCAAGAGCTTGTGCAACCAATGGATGGTGGTTTTAGTCCTGCTGGAGGAGGCCGAGACAACCTTCCCAGTGGTAGCTAAGCTAATAATAATTTAACAATGTGCAACTGCTCTGTTTATGGTAAAAATGCTGACCACATAGTGTAGGATGGTTTTCCGTGCGCTGTACCTCACTAGGAAAAAATGCAAAACCCACGAAGAACAACTGAAGTCTGCAGTTTTCCCAGCCCCCAAGTCGTTTTGCCCAGTAGCTGGAATGTTTCTGATGTGGCATTTCCTACCATCCTGCTGATGGGCCAGGAGCTGCAGGAACACACAGCTCAGGAGCAGGAATGGTGGCACTGAGCAGACTCCAGTTCCAAGGGCTTTCCCCATCCACTGCTTAACAGAAGCAGATGGGAAGTGGTCCTTGAGACAGAAGTGGGGGGATTTAACCACAGCCCTTCCAGTAGCAGACTGGAGGACACATCTGCAGCCTTCTTCAGTCTGTCGTAGCTTGTTACTATAAATTCCCAGTGTCATCATTCAATTTAAAATCTCTTCCTTGCTAAAATCACATACTACAATCAAAAGTCAGCACGTCTGCAAGGTTTTGGGATTCCCTAGTGCAAGACAGGGAATATAAATAATAATGAGATCACTATGAGAGCAGATAGTTTTCTCTCATGAACAGCAAAGGACACACTATCTTTCTACACACAGCTGACATGAAGGAAAATATTATAATAATGATAATAACAATAAAAATAATTTCAATGGGTAATATGATAAATTGCTATGCAAATCTGCCAGCCATCAGGAAAGCATTTTACCAGCCTCTTTCCATATTATGGGGTTTAATTAGTGTGATATATGGACAAGCATGTATTTTATTTCCAGAATGGGAGTTGTAATTTCCTGAGGCTTGGAAACCCAGATGTTTTTGAGTTTAGAATATATAAAGATTTGTTTTTTAAAGAGTATTTCAGTAAAGGTTGGAGAGGGAGTCTTTTTATTTAGTTTAAAGTTTAATTTGTGTGCTTTCAGAAGAAGTTCAGAGCTTCTGCTCAGATGCTTGCTGGGAACAGGGATAGTGAAGGGCTGAAATATGCAGACAGCCACAGGACAATAGCTGTGGGAAGCCCTGTCTGCCTTTGACATGAACTCTCATCCAAGGAACCAGGATGGTCCCAGGCTGGAAGAAGCCTAAGATGCTGACAGGCAATGGGAGCTGGCATCATGGCCCTCGAAAGCAAGACCCAGATCCAAAATTAAACCTCTCTTTGTGGTGCAGGCTCCCAACCACCATCATGGTGGGGCACTGGGAGGGTTCCTGTGCTGGTTTTCAATTATACCCTTGGGATGACACAGTTAGAGAGTTCCTGGGGTTAGTCATCCACAGGCATAATAAGGACCCATTTCATCTTTTCCCCTGGGTTTCTCTGCCTTGTAAGGGCTGAAATAGTGACTCACATCTTAAGTACATTGAACCCATCTTAATGGGCTCACGGATGGAGAAATCATTAAGGAGTTGACATCTCTAGCTCAAAAATCAGCACAGATTGAATCATTAAATGTTCTCGCTCTCTGGATGCAAACCACTTTGCACTAACCCTTTTTCCCACCCACTTTTTGCAAGCTTGTGTTTCTCATTAACTTTTTTCAAGTCCCACCACCTCCACAGAGCTGTTATGAAGCATTATTCCAGATGTGCAATGCCATCCTCTAATTGATGTTGGTTACACATCCATAGGATGAAGTATTTCTTGAAAAGAAAGAGCCATTAAGCCCAACAGAAGAGAGGATGTTAAAAGGCAGAGAAGTTCTCATTTTTCTTCTCCTGTCATTTTTTTAATGCTACTGGTCACGGGAGCAATTGAAAATTGGCTCTTCTACAAGGATCACAAAGCATCTCTCATTTTCTCCTTTGAGACCTTTTAGGAATTAACTTAAACTTAATTATGTCTCAGTTAGTGTCTCCCTTCCTTTTCCTTTGTTTAGTCCACCAGATCAGAAAGTGGTCTTTCAGAAACCAGCTTTCTGCAACACTGAGCAAGCTGTCCCGCCCCCACCAGCTCCATCCCTCACAGAATCAGGTACTTCTTCAGGAGAAATAGATTTTGGCAGAAATAATTTTGTACCCAAACATTCCAGAGCCTGTTTTCTCTAGATCTCTGCAAAATACACCCCAATGTCGCTTTTTGTTCTTAGTGGAGTCCGAAGAGTTTCAGCTTCTCTTTCCCAGCAAAATTAACCCTGGCTACCGACTGTGCCTGCATTCGAGAGGCCAATAATTGTAGAGTTCCTCAATCAAGTTGCGTCTGAGGGTGAGTTCCTCCTGCCTCGAGCCTTTGTAACCAAACACAAATGCAAATGCTAAAAACACTCAAGCTGATTGTCGGGAGATGGAAACTGCAGACTCAACTTTTGCTCTGCTCAACAAGTTTAAATAATAGGGCTATTAGGTAACTTGATTTCCAAATCAAGCTGAGTGGCAGCAGTAATTGCAGTGGAGTATATGTGGACCTGATGCCTCCAGTAATCAGGGTGGGTTTTGTGCTGTCACAGCTACCCGGAGCATGGCTGATTGGGGTGCCAATGCTTTTCTACAGGCAGAGTAAATTGCTCTTCGTTTGAGTCTGTTTGCACCGTTAGAACACACAGGTCTTGTCAGCAGCAGCTTATGGCCCAGCAGCAAACTTGCTGTAAACTTAGGATGCTGCCAACTTGTCTTGAATTGGAACAAGCTGATCTTCAAACCAAAAGACTCAGTTGCCACATCGAGTCCCCTGGGGCAGTCACTCCTGCGTGACAGTGTTTCCCTACAGAGGCTTTGCTGGGCTCTGGGTAAAGACTGTTGGCAGGCTGTTGGCAGTCCTGGACTCAGGACTGAGAATTTTAAACTAGCCAGGGGTCTGAAAGCTAGAGAGGTCTCCTCCAAAGGCATAGCAATCCCAAGCCTTCAGAAGTCATGAGATATCAAAATATCCCATTTAGTAACAGTCTTGTTCCACTTCCCTCCCCTCCCCACCCAGCTTTAATCATTACAGGTCTCATTTGCTCTGGGATCATTAAGGACAAGAATTTCCTATTTCTATAGAAAAGGAAGTAGCTTTTCTTCCACAGGTGTTGGGCCCACCAGGAAAACCCTAAATGTCCCAAGACTGCTGATAAAATTGAGGGCTGACCATGAGAACTGCCCTACCATCATCAGGAGAAACAGATAAATTTTGACGATGATGTAAATCCCTCCATACCTAGATCCTCTAAATTAGGACCTAAAAATGCAGAAGACTGTCTAGACATATTTTAATCAAGAGCTCATTCTTCTTCTGCCTGCAATTTAGCATGCAAGCACCATGGCTGAAATCATCTTCCAAACAGAGACTTCAGAAAATTGCAGGGAGGAGCCACCACCGTATCATTATCCTCCTCAGAAGAGCCTGGTTAAAAATACACCACATATCCATGCAGGGGGGCAGCAGCTTTCAGATGCAGTCACCAGCCCAAAGGGATCTTAATTAGGGATAAGCAATCAGCTGGGACACTGTGGTTTTTTGGTCTCCGTTTTATACTCCCTGAACAAATGGTGTGTTGGTGAGAGATTCATGGCTGAGATTTGGGCTCCCATGGTCAAGGAAAACAATCTCACCCCTTGGAAACCATCTCGTTAACGTGGAGGTGGTGGGACATCTGAATTGAAGCAGGTGATGTCCTCGCCCATAGCATTTCGGAGCAGATACAAGCAGCAACCAAAAAGCATCTGCCACGTGGGAAACAGTCACGATTGCAGATGTGCTTTTGGTGGCTGTTGTGTGAGTGCCCATGCCCTGAAATTCTTTCCTGCTCCTTCGAAGTGTCAAAGCGAACCAGGATGGTAAACAGCTCTATTTCTGCTTCTGCTTCGAGCCAATGTCAGCTTGCTTCTGCTTATGTTCAGTTCTGGAGCTTCAGACCATGAGCTAATTTGGCTTCTCGGAGTAGAGGCAGAAGCCAAATAGAAAGGGGAAAAAAAAATAAATGGGAAAAAAAATAATAGAGCAAACAAGCTCTGCGTTTTCCAAGGTGAAGGGCTGTGATGGCACCAGCTCTTTCCACCCAGTCCCTTAGCAACACAATCCTGCATTTGCTCTGATGGATCCCTGCTCTGAATCTTGCATGTGGCTGGTGAGGGACTGGAGCAATCGCCTGTGGTTCACCACAGTCAAGACAGTTTTCATGTGGTCCCAGTCCCCTCTGAAGGATACAGAGCTCAGGAATGGGAATATTACAACCTTCACGAGCTTCTCCTTCCTCCAGAGGAACATTGCACTTTAGTGAGGTAGGAGCCCTGGTAAGATGCTCCCCTGGCACCTCTTCCAGGATGTGTTTAAAGGAGTCGTAAAAGTCCCTCTGCAGCTCTTCTTTCAGCAGATTTTCTACTGAGCATTGCCCACCTCATGTTCACAAGCTTCTGCCAAGCCCCTGGAGAAGCACTCAGTAAGGGAAAAACTACTGTGAAAATGACTACTGAAATAGTACAGCCCAGTAAGGAAGGGTTTCGTTTCTACTTGTGTTTTGTGGAGGTTTTTATTTGACAAATGTTGAATGAACCTAAAACACTTCAGCGGATATAATCAAAAAGACTTTCACCTTTTAGCATCTTTCCCAGTTCCAATTTTTCTTTCCAAGTGATCGAGGACGGGGATTCTCCCAGGACAGGAAAAATTACTCTTTCTGTTCCTTTTCCCAAAACCTGCTCAGCACCTTAACATAAAGCCATTTTTCCAATAGAAAAATAAAACCTGCAAAAGCCATCCTGAAGGATGGCTGAAAGACATATATATATATTAAAAAATATATATATTTTTTTAATGAATTGATAAGTGAATTATCTGGCCTCAGTGCAGATTATTAGAACATGATAACTCCCCATATTTTGAGCACACCTGGTGTTTAATTCCCTCCAAGTTGTGCCCTGGGAGAACAGTGTTAAAAATCAGGCCTGAAAAAAAATAATCAGGGATGATACCGGTACCAGCCATGCCCAGAGAAGCTCATGGTGAATCCCTGGACCTTCATCTTCAGTTCTCTCTCTGCTGGCTCTGACAGATGGAAAAAATGTAAAATCAATGTAGGATAGAGAGAGAAAAAAAAAAAGGGACACTCCAAATTACTGTCCCCTTCTGAAAATAAAGGCTGTCAGAGGTATTTTTTCATACTCTGTTCACCGGGGCCAGTTTCCCACGGGGAAATGTCACTTATTGCTCCCACCAAAACAGCTGGTTGAGAGCACCTTTTCTCCTGCTTGCAGCATCCAGCTCAGACCCTCCCACCTCCCCACGTGAATTCCGACTCAGCCTCTTGCCCAGAGAGGTTTCATTAACAAACAGCCAAGATCTTTGCAAGTTCTCAGTTCTGCAAACTCAAGGACTGTCAGTTCCCAACACTGGGAAAACTTCAGACTCTTGCGAGCTTAACGTGGCTCTTTGTTGTGCGATCACTGGAAAGCTGATGGCCATTCATGAATTCCAAGTGTTGCAACATGATATCCCCCCCCCCCCTTTTTTTTTTCCAGGATGATTTAAGAAAAAGAGAGGAAGAAAAAAAAAAGAAAGAAGAAAGTCTTTTAGTGAAGACATTTCAACAATTCCTTTAATGGGTATATAAACAGGAACAAAATCAAACAGCAATTAGCCATAATTATACTTTAGCCTAAAAAATCCCACACATGTGAAATGATTACCATAGCAATTACTGAGGACTTCTGTGCACATTGGGCTGGCATAATTACACCCAGTGTGCCCTTCAGGAGAGAGCAAATTCCTTCCCTTGGTGGTTGCTGGGTTTTCCTCCTCCCTGTGGACCTGCCATCTTTAGTGATGGCTTTTGCAGTGTCTGGAGCTGAGCAACCAACGTGGTGACAGTAACAAAACTGAAAAGTTGCTGCTGGATTGAGAAGATCAAGAAAAAAATTATTAAAAAAAGTAATTTGCAGCTTGTGAGAGGGGTGATAACAAAGGGCTGGAGGCAGCTGGATGCAGGTGCTGAGAACTGAGCTGGGATCCCGGTGACAGCTTTGTGTTGGCACACTGGGATGGGGTGGCTGGGGATCCAAAGGCCATTGCTTGGGAATGCCACACCGTGCTGCAGGACATGGACAGCTTGAGGTCTCCAGGCTGCTGTGCCAAAATTCAGGTTTTCCTACCGGGCAGGTAGGGCCAGAGCTTAGTTCTTCTTGCAAAGGCAATAGCACCAGTGAGAGCAGTTCAGCAACAGCGTGAATGACAAGTCCACTTGTCCCCATGGAAATGTGTTCTTGAGTCAGGTCAGAGCCTGTGCTAAGGCTCATTTTTCCTCCAAAGGCAGCGGAACAGACGAGAGGCTGATTTCTATTCCAACCAGCACCACTGTTTAATCTTGACTTATGGAGGAAACATATGGAATGTATTGAAAAAATACTGCTGTACTCTCTGCAACTCTTTTCTCCCTCTCCTTGGAGCAGGGACCAGAAATATTAAACATCTGTGATTCTTTAGCACAGGCTGACGTACCAGGGTGAGCGCTCACCCCCTGGGCCACTATTTTGTCCACCCTGCAGGTAACATGAAGGGACAGGACATGCATTTTGCTGAGATCAGCCCATTCCCTGGGAAACGTGACCTGCTGTCTCAAGACATGGGCCTTGCAGATGGAAGGAGATCTGTAGTCACCTCCAAACCTTCCCAAGGCATTCGTCGGCCAGGTCTGGCCAAGCAAAGGCCAAAGGTCCTACCAGCCCAGGTGATCCATCTCAGGTAGATTAGTGGCATGGTCTCTTGTGATATCCAGTATTTGAAAGCCTTTCTTTAATAAGCAGTTTTCTTTAAAAAAAAACCAAAAACAACTGAAACCTTCCCAACCTGCACATTTTTTGTGACCTGCTGTGCAGTGACCACAACCCGTGTTACAGAGGCTGTTCAGACAAGCCCACTGCCTGATGACATTAAATGGGATTTCAGTGCTGGGGGAGGTTTTGCTCTACTCAGATGGGGCCGAACGTTACCTGGGGCTATCAGCATTTCCACTCTGCCCTCAGAGGTGTGGGGAATTGGTTGGGTGCCCCGTGCAGAGCACAGCCCACAGGCAATTCACACCTCCCAATGCTGCTGGCATCTGCCAGCCCAGAGGAACCCTGCTCCAACTTGTCCTCCCTCAGATCAACAATGCTGCTCAGAAGAGATCAAGAGCCAAGACCCAGATCCACCCTTTCATCCAGACTTGCATTTTCAGGGGAAAAGGAGAGCAGAGACGGGCGAGAGCGTGTCAGGGTCATACGAGGGCAGAGTGGTTTCCAAGCACAGCAAGAGCTGTAGCAGCTTCACTCTCCTACGACAGCCCCACCAGAAAAGCCACTGGGTTTCATCACTGCTTTGGCCATCAACAACATTTGGGGCTATCCCAGCTGGAAAAAATAGTGTTGGCCCAGAGACCCTGGGCTTCGGAATCCTTCAACACATTTGTGTGTCAGGGTTTAGCAACAAGGACTTGGTTGGCTCCCCATGGAACGCCCAGGTTCACACCACCAGTGGACAGGGCCCTCTGCCAGAAGCTCTGGTGAGCTGCAGGGGCTGCAGAAGACAGCAATGAAGTCCTCACTCCTCAGCAGCTGTGATAGGAAAAGTCTGCCTGCCCATACCAACAACCCTGGGACAACAAACCTCCTGCATTGGTCTCTCCCAGCGAGGCACCAAGGTGCAGAGCTCAGCGGTATCCCCTTTTTAACCCAGAAGATTTATGACTTCAGCATAGAGTCTTCCATTTCTTGAACTCACCCAACAGATCTTATGTCAACTTAACATTCTTTCTAAAGTGCCTGCAGTGTTTATTCAGTCCAGCCACTGGTTTATTCTAGTTAAATATCTGTTTCAATTTGAGGCAAGTTTCATTGCAGGTTTCTATTTCCCCACTGCGGAGCTTTAGGATAAAAAACCCACTTGACAGCTGAGTAAATGACACCGATAAAGAGCTCTAGTTGGCTTGTGAAACAGCCGAGAGATACGGAGCAGAAAACTCTGAGCTAAAGAAGTTCTTATGTTCTATATCTCTTGGTACTGCTCTGGCGTGGACTCCGTGGCTCTGCTTTGCTACGGCCTGAACCAAGTGCCAGTCTGGGTAGGCTGAAAAAAAAAATAAAAAATAATAACATTCCTTAATTGTAGCTGGGATTGCTGCTGGGAAAAGTGGCTCATTTACTTCTGAGGGCTCAGCATGAGCTGCAAAACCCCTGGGATATTTCAAATGGAAAACATATCTGTGCTGCCTCCCAAAAGGAGAAAGAATAAACTGCCAAGGCTGAAAACACGGGCTCTTTCATGGGACCCAGAAGGTTCCTTTGTATGTGATTGATTCTCCTGCACAGGCATTTCTAGATATTTTTCTGGCTTTTAAGTTAAGGGAGGAAAAAGACACCAAACTTAGTGTTCTGGAAGGATTTTAAATTTGCGCAGCCCTTCAGCTGTGTGCTCTGCCTGAGATTCCTCCTGAGAGGTAAAACCCTGTGGTCCATGTGCAGTCAAAGGATGGTGAAATAACCACGGACCCTCCTAAGGACTTTGGGAAAGGTTTGGTTTCCTTCTTGTGAGCTTCTATGAGGCCATTTATAACAGAGCTTTGTGGGTGTGGATGTGTGTTCGCTTGGGGTCTGAGCCAATTGAACTCAGTGGGAGTCCTTTGAAAGTCCTCTCCTATGCCCTGAGCAGGCCCTGGACTCAGCTTGTACCGAGAATATTCATGGGGAAGGATTTACTTGAAGGAATGTTTTGCAGAAGGAGCAGATTTTCAGAGCGTGTTGATAGAAAGCGATTACCGACCTCATAAATAAGAGCATTTGCGCTGGCAGGGGTGAATTAAGTGAAGAGTGCATTAGGAGCACGGGTCATCCAAAGCCAAAACCCAAGAAAGAGTCTTTTAACTCTGAGAGACTGCTCACATGCTATCAATCCTCCCAGGTATTTTCACTTACAATTGCCTGGGTGAGCTGCTTGCAGCCTGGATGTGGCAGGAGGGAGCAGAAGCTGGGTAGCCCGCAGGGGACTGGGGTTTTTTCACATGTGGGGGTCAATATTAAAGCTCTGCAGGTGCTGGAAAAGTGGGAGCAGTCAGGGAAGTCCCCACTTCAGCGTGCTGCTGCCCAGGATGGGGGGGAAGGACCGTGACCAGCCAGAGCACCCCGGGGACGGGGCCCTTCTCCTGCGCTGGGCTGCTTCAGCTGCTCACGCTGTTTGATTGCTCTCCCGGCCTTCCCTTCGCATCAGCTGTGCCAAACCTTGAGTGGAACCATCTGATAAAAGCTGGAAGTGTATCAAAGATGTGATTTGAACGCAGCAACTGGGTCCTCATCTGCAGTCCAGAATCACCATCTGCTCAACGTGTCCTGCCCTGGTTCTTCGCCGCTCGGTGAGGACCGTGTACAGCATCCCCCAGCTTCGTCTTTCACTCTGCTCATAAAATGATCTCAGAAACCTGATTCTCCTCTCACTATGGTGCAAGTTTCTGGACTTTTATTGATGTTAGAAGAGGAGAAGTGAACCCACAAGTTGTTGCAGAGCTCATGGAAATACCACAAAATGGTCAGGGCCCTGGAGGGGTTGGTTTATGGGGAAGAATTAGAGCCTGGATGTATAGCTTGGCTTGGAGAGGTGAGTTAGAGAAGTGGACATGAGAGCAGCCTGGAAGGGTTTCAAGGGTGTGAACACAAAGGACCAGATGAAATATGTGGGATGGTACAAGGACATATGACTATGAGCAAAGGAATGATATGGAAGAGGGAAGGACTCTGCATTATGAGGTGAGCGAGATCAGCCCGTGCCCCAGTTTCACATTGCCATGAAAAACTGGGAAATATGGATTTTTACTGTAACTAATTGCTTCATTTATTTTGTTGAAGTCCCGTTAAACATGACTGTTTTTTTGCCAACTGACTTTCAAAACAATCATAGACAGTTTTTATTCATTATCCCTCTGTACAGCATCATGCATTGTGCAGTTTTGGGAGCTTAAGGGTCCTCTCTCAGTAAAAGCAAATGTAGAGATTAAATCAGGGGATATGCACAATTTATTGGGTTTTCCACAATAAATCAGTGAGAAGACAGGATCCATACTCTAAAAGACTTTAGCCTTCAACGTGTGTGACTCTGGGATCTCATCTATTTTTCATCTTTGACTGCGCAAATCTCTATTGGCGTATAAAAAGAACTATCTGAGAATGGCTATATTTTATCTTAGCCTAGAGTTATTCATTAAAAAGACCTCTGCATATTCTTACGTCATGTGCTGGGAAGCTATTACTAATTAGGGACAGATGAATCAATTCAGATAAAACTAAATCCTGTTTCAACTTTTGCCCTAGTTTCCAAGTGACTCCTTTCCTGCCTTTTGCAGGAGCCGTCCTGGAGTGCTGGCTCATGGCAGTGTCCTTCTCATGGCTGAGGTTGTGTTTTGGTGGCTCTGGTTTGCAGGCTCAGGCCTTGGCTTCTTCTGAAATAAAAGCACTGGGATGCTTTCTGTCCTACTTAAATGAAAGCAAAAAGAAGAGCCGTGCATACTTTTTAGCAAGGAAACCTCAGACTTGAATAAGCCTCAAGGGGATGTGAATATAAACCAAAGCTTTACTTTGCTGCTAAAATAAAAGGAATTTACATTAATCAGAAACCTCTTAAGAGATTTCCAACCCAGTTTTACAGACTCAAGGAGCTTTGCAGACAGAGGAGTCCCACCAGCTTGGTCTCTGCTGGGTCGCAGTCTCCATTGGCATCTCTCTTCTTCCTCGGCAGAGCAGTCAGGGGCAAAAGGCAGCTCTGAGCCAAGTGAACGGGATCTCCTGCTGGAACCCACCAAAGCACCTCACTCTGTGGTTTCTTCATCACGTCTAATCACCTGTGGTCAGAGGAGCGTGCGCCTATAGAACGACATCCAAGGGAAAACTTGGTGTGTCAACATAAGTACATTTGCTGCTGATTTATAATCAGGCATGCAAGTGGAAAATCAGGTTTGCAGCGTTCGGATAGACACCAGCATTTTTTGCCTTAGCCAAGCTGAACCCCCAGGCTTGCTGAAATTCATTTATCACTGTGCTCCCAATCTCCTTGGGAACAGCTCAGCAGTGAGCAGAGGATAATTCTGTATTCCACATACTTTCCTCACCTGCTGCTCAATCCAGGGAAAGCTTCTCCAGTCACTCCCCTGACCAGGATCAGATCTTCCACAAATCCATCAATAAAATATCAACAGCAATCTTTCCTTTTGGACAGAGGGTTGAGGAGCCCTCATTAACAATGAGCCTTGGTGACAGTCCCGTGGCAAATCAGTGCTTGAGTCAGGCTTCAAGTTTTACAAGCTGGTTTCCAACACATTCATTTTCTAGTGGGGAAAAGTTGATGTTTTTCCCAGAAAAGCATATGCAAATCTCATTTCTCTGTTTCTTGCTAAAATGTTTATTTTTGCTGCATCATCCTCCTCAGAATGTTTGCAGCTTAGATGTTTTCTGGGACAGAAAGGTAAAGAGAAAGATTCAGAAGAAGAACATATATATTTATATGATTACATTAGCCAACTCTTGACTAGTGTGTTGTTCACAACCAGGATGACTCACAAACCCATATGGCTGACAGAATTCCTACCCAGGCATCCTCCCTGCCTCTGCTTAGGGGGACAGCCCCTAGGGATGGGACTTTTCTGCTTTTGGGGAACTTTCCATTGTTTTTGCTATTAGCTGAAGTTTCCAACCAAGGCAGACATTAAATGCTCAATTTCCATCCCTCTCCCCTCCACAGATGAAGCCCCAGGCTTTCCTGCAGATGGCATGTCATTGCTGGTGGCTATTTGAGACAAGATTGACAGCCTTCAAAACTGATTTTGGAAGCCACCTCACAAACACATAAGGAACAAACCACAGGAGGCTGCCGGGTTCATCCTTGTGGCGTTCACAATTCACCACAAGCTGAAGGGAAAGCAGTTCTGCTGTAGATGTGCAGGGAAGGGGACAGAGATGTCTTAGGCAGCTTTCTGCTTCCCATCTTGTTTGCAACATACGCTGTTTAGGTCTGACTTTAGTGCTGGAGCACCCCCAGAATGGGCTCTGTTTTTTGTAGGGAAAGGAAGAAGGTTTCCAACTACCATGAGCTCATGCCAAGTCTCCAAACAAATCTGTTTGAAGGTTCTTGGTCTGGTAGTGATTAATCCAAGATGGGGGGGGGGGGGGGGGGGGGGGGGGGGGGGTAAGAGAGAGAGAGAAAAGGGGAAAAAATCAAGATAAGAAAACCTTTTTTGAAGAAATACTGTTCTGTGATAATTTAGGGTTTTATTTTATGAACTCACTGGGCTCTCATGGTGTGTTCATCTCCAATTCATCTGGGGTAAACAACATGCCTTTCAACAAGGCAAGAAGAAGTTGAAGCTTGTTTCAGGCTGTGGCCAATATTTTCATTCTTGTGCATGGCCTTGAAGACCAGCAGTGACCACCCATTCCTCCACCGCGGTGACGCAGCCAAGAGGGAATGGGCTGGAGGACACCATCTCCATTTACCCAGGACAACCAGGGATTAAACACGTTCCTGGGGAAATCCAGCAAGCGGGCTGGAAGAGCCCTGGCTATGAATTGAATCGATCAGAGTGTTTTCAAAACAGCCTCCACAAAATATCTTGGCTTCCTTATTGGTGAGTTAAGTGGAAGAGCACAAGGAGCACGTGGGAATGTGGCCACTACAACGGCATTTAATTCCTTCTGCTGATGCTTTTTTTGCACAGAGAGCCTCCCACGAGGAGGAGTGCAGTGAACAGGGATTCACAGCCTCCATCCCTGCCGTGGCAGTTAACAGCTTTTTACGCTGCTGTAGGGAAAAAAAATCCAGCCTCTGGGTTTCTAGTTTGGTCATCTCCAGGAGAGGCATGGCCACAGCTCGTTACTTGCACCTTCCCCTCTCGCTGGCTCCAGAGACGTGGGAACCGACTCCCAGCTGCTGTTAAAGCCATCGGAGGGGATGGTTCAGCGCCGGGGCAGCACGCTGTGACTCCAGGGCTGTTGCAGCCTCCTGTCTTGGATGCTACCAATGCAAAGCTCAAAATTTCCATCCGCCCCTCCAACCTCTGCTCCCTCTTTAGGGGTCCGATGCTCCATCTCTGCTCCGAGCCTGGCTTCAAACCACTGCTTTGAAGAGCGGTTGAGAAGAGCTCCAGCACTAAAGTCTTGAAGAAGAGCTTCTCTCTGGGTAGTTTTGCTGGTTTGGAAGGAGGTTGCTGCCATGTTCCTTGTCCCCAAGTCATAGCATCCTGCCATGATGGTGAGGACAGAAAGCAGACCATTTCCCTGCCATGCCCAGAGGACACAGGGCTGACCCTTCCACACTCACACCCAGACTGGGACATCTGTGAGCTCGGGAGTAGAGCCCAGAAGGTGAATTTTGTCAGGCTTCCTTCAGTCTCCATCTGAGGGAGGCCTTGGGGACACCTCGACCACCTGCAGCTCCTCCAGCAAGTGCCTGCATGGAAAAAGAGCATTTCTCCTCCTTCATCACTGCTTATAGCCATGGGGAGCCCACAGGGTGGTAGAGCGAGATGGGGAACACATAGGGTTAAAAGCAGCCCTGGCTCCAGTGCAAGTGATTGCAAAACCCCCTTTGGCTCCAGCAAAGCAATTTTCCCACCACCATCACTGGTTCTTTCTTCCCAGAAAGGTGCAGGACATGATGGGAAGTTACACTCAGAGCTGGGCAAACAGTGCAGATGTTTTATTATGAATACGTGCTGGTATTTCAGTAACAAATTGAGTCCTCCCGTGGCCGTGCCTTGCAGCTTTGTTTTTGTGAATACTCCAGGGAGCTCATTTAAAAACCAGGTGTGCCCATCAAAAAAAAAAAAAAAAGACATTCTGGATCCATTGCTGGTCCTGTTAGCTGGGAACTGGAAGGTAGGACCAGGAAGCCTTTGAGAAAGGCATAGAACCATCAAATCAGGGCAAAGCTATCATTCACTGCAGCAGAGCCAGGATTTTACTGAGGGACTTGCTTCTAGCTCCCCCCCAACACACTCTAGAGAGTTGTCCTATTTTTGGTTAACGGCTGCAGGCTCCCCAGCAAACATGGGCTCTATAATTTAGGTAGGACACACTGGAAGCTGACCTGCAGGTGCAAGGAAAGATGTTAATAAACCTATTCTCTCACTCCAGCTGAGAAACAGAAACAAAACCTAAACCAGCCACAGTTTGGGAAGTTGCTTGTGAAAAGTTTTACAGACCAGAGGCGTTTGCAGAAGCATTCTGAGTAGTGCAAAGGATTAAGAAATTACACTTGTCTTTCCTGAGATAACTCAGAAAAGAATGCCTAAACTAAGGGGAGTTTGGGGAGAACTTTTAAATCATTTTTACAGTCACCTGTGTGCTGACAACAGCCTCTGCTGTGCGGTGCCTTTGCTGTTCTTCACAGCAGAGTCCCTGGGAAAAAGCTGTGTTAGTGCTGATGTTAATGTGTCACTGAAGGGGAATGAGAGTGTAAGAGGAAGGCTCTGGGCAGCTAACACATTTATTCAGGATGAATAAGCCCCTTGTGGTAAACAGAGCTCCCTAATCTCCTTCTCTCGTGGTGTAACTACTCCGATGGTATCAGATCCTTGCTATACCCAGCAATTTTTCCTACCAATTACCCGCCGGTTACAGTCCATCTCCCTCTGAAATAACAGGCAGGTCATTAATGTCAAATTCCAATAGGATGATAAGGGAATTTATTGCTGAGATGATCACTGAAGCCACAGTGATGAATGGGCTCAGAAGTATTTTTAGGGTATTATTTCCCGGCGTTCCCCAGCCAGTTATCTCCTTGGCTCGGCGCTTCGTGTCTCTCACTGGTTCCTCTATGACTTTTCAGTTGGCTTTTAGGGGGTTATTTCTGCACGAGGGTGCGCTCCTTTCTCCAGGCTCTATTTTCATTACAGCCCTTCTTCAGGAAAGAAGACAATGACAATTAGATCCACGACGGGGGTGATGCTTTTGATTGGGTTTGTTGTACTTGGCACCCCCTCAGCAGACGGGTCTGTGATGAAGAAGGTGCACGTTTAAGGTACTTTAATCATTGCTGGAGTGCTGTGTCGCGTGTTAAAATGAGCTGCTTTGCTTTTGAAGCTGGTGAGGAGACACGGTTTGAAGATCAGCTCCCCACTGCTGCTCAGCTCCAAGATTGAGGTTGTTCGGCTTCCTTTCCTAGAACTGAGCATTGCAGCTTTATCTGAAGCTGCTTAATGGCAGAAATGGATCAAAGAGAAAGATTCCCAGCTGCAGCCCAATAAATTTGGGGTACAGGCTGGTTGTAAAGCGGGTTATCATCTGAAGGGCTGGTCAAGCCCATGGTACAGTTCAGGCTTTTTAATGATCCCAGCCATCAGGAGCAGAAAAACGTACAGCCCCTCTCCTTCACCCAGCCTGATGTAGAGCAGAGGCCAGGAGCAAAGCAAAGAACCAGGGGGAATCCCTAAATTGCCATTTCTGGTGCTAACCAGCCTTAGCACCATTTCTGCGTGTTACAAGGAGCAAACGTGAAGCAAGGAGATGTTCCCATCAGAAACCCACCCCAGGACCTGCAAAAGCTGGAGGGAGACACCAGAGGTGGTCTCTACCTCCCACCTGGCTACTGGAGTGATTTCGGATGAGTCAATTCATCTCCTTGTGCTCATGTTTTCCCTCTGCAAAGCAGAGATTTTGATCTCCTATAGCTCTGCTCTACATAAAAGGCGGAGGGAGGGGTACAGCTCTGCCAGGTTCAGCTGGCCTCTGCTGCAACCCAGGATGCTGATGTTTAGAGATCATTCCTCTGATCCAGCCAGGTCTCATCTATAATATCTCACGGAGAGAAAAGTCCAAGGTGTTCAGAAGCAAGAGGCCTTGCTAAATGTACATGGAGGCGCAGTTTATACTATATTTAAAATTAACCAGAGGGCAAACGTTTGATCTGTGTTCAGCCTTTCCCCTCTTTATTCTGAAGATAGTCACATTTGGGGATCCGAAGTCTGGATCTAATACATAGCACAGTATTAATAGATGTTGGAAAGGGTTGCTACAAGCTATTACTGAGGCAAAGTAAAAGAAATCAGATGTTTATATACAATTATGCTATTGTGCAGATCAGTGGCTGGCAGAGAGCAGAGACAGTAAAAAAGAAAAGTGGCTTTTTGCATTTGGGGATGGAGTTGAGATGGATGGATAAGGAGAGGATGACATGAGGGGCTCAGGTTTCCCTGATATCCCTCTTGCAGAGAAGCCCAGGGGAGAAACAGGTCCCAGCTCTGCCAACTCCTGCTCCGTGTCCCCGCCGAGCACTGAGCTGTGGAGGTGCAGCCTTTACCCTGCTCATGGTGACAACGTGGTGACACCATGGTGAGATGATGCCCATGGTGCATTAGCAGAGCAGAAATAAAACACTTTTCAGAGAGGTTGCCCTAATTCTTCTTTAATCACCTGCCTCTATAGACCATCCTATAGATACTGGGATTTCCAGCAAATCAAAGAAGTTGGTTCATCTCCGCTACAACGTTGGGGTTGGCAATACCTCTCTGACCAAATTTCCCTCTGAAACACACATGCACCTACATCAGCACCATGTTTTTGTGGCAGCCTCTCTCCAAACCCTCCAGCATGAGAGAGGGTTCCCCGTGATGCTGAGCCCTGTGCTGGGGCACTGCCTCGTGGCACCGAGTCCCAGTGAGAGAGCCACCCCTTGGGCAGGGTGGCATGTCACCCAGCAGGCAGGGTGACACCACGACCCGCAGCCACCCTGCAGTGCTATCCCATCCAGAGCTTGCTCCTCGCTGCAGGCATGGGCTGGGAAAAAAAAAATCCACCAGCATCTCTGGGAAAGTTCCCATCACCATCGGCCCGGCCATCCACACGTCCGTGGGAGGACAAAGGCAGAAAGAGGGAGAGGGAGGGGAGAGATAAACAATTTCCTACATGGCTCAAGCCCATCTTACAAGAAACACATGGTCCCTGACACAATATTTAGTTCTACTGTAACATGGTCCATTTGGAGGCTGGTGGCTGTGTGGAGAGCTGTAGTAAAACATTCTTTGCTGGTAACACACACATAGAGACAGAAAAATCCACCCTTAGTAATAATAATTGTGGTTAACTCTGTGACGGCTGGAGAACGGGATGGAAACGAGCTGCCTCTGGAGCTGGGATCTGCTTCAACATCTCAGGAGGCTGGAAAAAAAACCAGCTCTTGTCCTGACGGGTGCTGACCCCTTGGCTTTGCCCCATTAGAAACAGAGGAAAGGAGCCAGGGTCTTTTGGGGCTGGATCTTTTCCTTCAGCATGCTGTTTCTCTGCTCAGAAAACAGTCCCTGGGAGGATCACTATGTTAAGCCAAAGAAAAAGCCTTTTTTTTTTTTTTTTAGTTTTTTTTTTATTTTTTATTCGACTTTTCTGTTCATTAGCTCAGGAACTTACAGTTGGAGTTGTCACTAGGCTCCTTCTGCCAACATATTGCAGGGCTTCGCGGGAGTTACATCATTTGGCCTCGGAGGACCAGCTAAGTGGAAACACATTTGCCTTCGCTCATGTTGCTCGGGCTCCTTTTCGCTCGCTCCCCGCCTTCGGCAGCGCCGAGCATGAGGTCAGGCAGCTCTCGGCGCCCCCACAGCACGGGGCCCGGCCACGGGGCGTGCGTTCCCCGGGGCATCAGGCTCCCCCAGACCATCCAAAATCTTTCTGCAACGTGGCCAGATCACCTCTGCTCTGGTGCCAGGCAAAAGCGTGAGAGCCCGAGTATTTAGCTCATCCTGGAGCAATCCCTTCTGCCTCCTTATGTTTCACCTCAAATTTCTCCTTACCCCCGAGCCAGAGTAACCCCATGGCCATCACTCTCCACTCTCTGCCCTTCCCACTCCTTTATTTTCTCTGGAGTGCAGGGTCTGCTTTGTTGTTTTTATTTTTTTTTTTTTTTAACTCTGTTTTCTCTTTTTTCTGCCATTTCTCCAGGAATCAGATGGCACTTTCCTCCCCAATTTGCATCGGTGAGGAAATGGCTGTATCTATCATGGTCCATCATTCTAGTCCTCATTATCAAGAGTAAGAAGAGAAAAAAGAAGTGGCTAGATGGTCATAGAGAACTGTTTGTTTCTTTAAATACCCAACATTAAAGCATGTTGTAAAATAACTGAAGAAGAGGGAAGTTCAGAAAAATTTTTGCATCTCCTCCTCCCGTTTCACAGCTGGAAAGTTCAAACAGAGGGTTTTCATTTACAACTAGAACTGGCACATCTTTTATCTTACAGCCTGGAGGCACAAAGCGAGGAGGGTACCTGCTGTTGGCAGTAGGTGGGTTAATGCCGTGTCATTCACGGGGGAAAGTCTTTCTACAAAAGGTGGCTAAAATTAGACACCACCAGCCGCCTCCTCCCCGGGGCAAACATCCTGATTTCCAGCATTTCCCTCCCAAATGCCACACAGGAGCAGGAAAAGGGGGATTTTCTTTTTGCAAGAGGTGTCACAGCCACCAAGCACTTTTGTCTCAAGGCTGCGATTCATCCTCCAAACACTTTTGCATCCTGAAAGTACCGTGCGGGTGACATCCCAGGCTGTGCCAGACAGGACCATTCCTCCCACCCTCAGCCTGTGACCTTTCCCACCCCTGTCCTGCCATCGGCTGCCCAACCCTGCCTGAGAAATGGGGAAAAATCACAGAACCACCACATGGTTAGAGTTGGAAATGGACCTTAAAGACCATCGAGACGGCAAAAGCGATCCCAGGCAGCAGGAGCGATGGGGAAATGTAAGAAGTGAAGGAACGCTGACGGCTTGCTCCGGTGCAACCTGGCTATTTGCATTTCCAGGGCTTACATCATGGGATAACTCCTCTGCTAAAGCTATTTCTCAGCACACTATTTGCATTTCTGGCTTGTCGTATGGATTTTCCACCCTCTTAGTGCCGGGACACCACAGCGCCGGTGCAGGGCAAGTTTCCAGGGGAGCTCCAGGGCTGTCTGCCTCTCCGAGACAGCTAAAACCAGTGGGTTAACACCTTCAACTTCAGTGCCACAACTTGGACACCTGAGACAAATCCCCACCCAGACCCTGCGCTTGCTCCTTTACGTTACATCAGATCATTAAAAACCGAACTTCAACGGTCCGTTAGCGCCTGCTCGTTTAAAAGAAAAATCAAACTTTACTAAAGAACTGAAAACACTGCCAACACCAGCCCAGTCCTGATATAACCAAGGGCAAATAAGATCCTGCAGAAGAAAATTTAGTGATGATGTCGCCTGAAACACGATGGGACCCTGATGGGACTGTGCAGTGTTAATATTACCTACAATGGCTTCATTTGCTCCTCTATCAGTCTATTAACAAAATTACAAGGGCTGTTGGCACCCAGCCATTCCTCCCATAACTCTCTCTCTCTTGCCTGTTCCTTGCATTTTTCTAACCACCCTCAAACCCCAGGAGAAGGGGGATGATAAAGCAAAAGATGAGGGTCTCTGCTAATGGGCTGGAGTGGATTTTTGGTTAGTTGCAGGAAGGTGCTGGTGACCCCATCGCAGGGCACCCACCTGGCAGTGACTCCTGGGCTGCTTGTGGCTGTTCATCCCTGCTGCTTTCGGCACCCCAGGGCCACATCTCAGGGCTGGGGCTGGTCACCCTGTGTGAGAGTGACCACAACCTCAGCTGATGCTGTAGGATGGCACTGCCAACCATGTCCTCCTCATCTGGTAGGAATTCATGCTGTTATCATGAGCCTCTCAGCACCCACTGGGTGCAGCATCATCATTTTCAAAGCATCAGTTTCCTCCAAGGGACGGGGGGCAGCTCTGTGCCCTGAGCTCAGCCCTGCAAGAAACAAGGTGTTCCTGGAGAGCAGAAACATGACATTCCCAGGCACATTTGTTTGGTGTCTGGCTGTGGCAACTTATCAGCACTGAGTCAGCTGTGTGGGTGAGTCCTGCTCCCTCCTCCCTGTGCCCCAGCACCTCCCCAGGGCCATTCACCCAGCAAGGAGGGGTAAGATCAGCCAACTGTAGCTCAGGCTGTGCCTGATCAGCCAGGCATCTGGAGAGGATCTCCCAAAAGCCAGTGATCCTTTCTCAAGTGGGAGAATCCCCATCCCACAAGCTCGCATTTGAACGCCTGACTCCACCAGTGATGGAAGGATAGGACCTGAGAAGGCCGTGCTCCAGCAGTAGGGGCTCTGGGGAGGTGCTGTGTGTGTGTCCCCAGCTTGTCACCAGCACAGGGAGCACCAAGTGGGAATTCCAGCCAGTTGTCCCGAGCCCTGCTGCAGATTTGCTCCCTTGGCTTCAACAAAGCCGTGTCTGGGCAGGGTTTGAGTCAGTGCAAAGTGATGCAGAGAGGGGAAGGGGGATCCCCACGCCCCAGCACAGACTCAGCACCTACAGCCTCGAAGGCGGAAGGAGCAGGTTCCCATTAACACCTCGGGGACACATCCTGCAACGTGCTGAGCCCGGGCCTTTCCCCTTGAGAGCCTGGAGATGAGCGGAGCATCTTCCTCACCGCCGCTATTATTAACGGCAAGACCGGAGGAGAGATGCCCGAGCGCCCCCCCAATCCTCCGGACTGACTCCCCCGCAGCATCCCCGCTGCCCGGGCGCTGCTCCGCTGCTTCTGGAGCTCGGGAAAACGCAAGCGTTAGCACCATCTAGTGATGTCGGCTGCCGTCCTCTCGGCCGAGGGCTACCCTGAGCCAACCGGCCCCCAAAACCCCCGCGGTAGCTCGGGGAGTGTGGTGGGCTCGGTGCCGTCCGTGGCAATCCTGCCCCGAGGAAGGGGAATCCTAGAAACTGGGAAATTGGGAGGTTATTCTGCCCTTCTACTCTGCCCTGGGGAGGCCCCATCTGGAGTACTGTGTCCAGTTATGGGGTCCCCAGTTGAAGAAGGACGGGGAACTGCTGGAGAGGGGACAGCAGAGGGTTACAAAGATGAGGAGGAGGCTGGAGCTTCTCTCTCTTATGAGGAAAGGCTGAGGGACTTGGGGCCTTTTAGTTTGGAGAAGAGAAGACTGAGGGGGGATCTGATCAATGCTTATAAGTACTTAAAGGATGGGTGTCAAGAGGATGGGGCCAGTCTTTTCTCAGTGGTGCCCACGGACAGGACAAGAGGAAACAGGCACACTCTTGAGTATAAGAAGTTCCACCTAAACATGAGGAGGAACTTTTTTACCATCCATCCATCCATCCATCCATCCATCCATCACAGCCAATGCCCATTCTTCCATATCAACTGCCAGCACAGCCCTGCCCGGGAGCACATCGAAGCGATTCCAGGGGTGATTAGTTCTGCTGGAACCACTCCAGCTCCCAAGTGTGTAAATCCCTGCCCTGATAGTGCAGAAGATGCAGACATCAGCAGGATCCCAGAGCCTGGGCTCATGGGACATGATGGCACTTGCTAGGAAGGGTCTCAGGTTAGCAGGTACTTTTCTTAAAGATCCATTTCCCAAAATCACATGATTTCATAAGAGTCTCAACTTTTGTTTAATAACACTTATTTGAAATGCTAGGAAAATATAAGCTAAGAGAGTGGAAGGGCTTCAGAAACTTGAAAAGCTGAGTGAAAGACATTATGGCAGATACTGAATTTTAGAGGTGGGTGGTAAAGGGGCAATTCCATTTAGTGAAAATTTTCAAGGTATTGGGGGAAAGGATTTTCAATCTCATTCTTCAGGGTTTAGGTTGATCTGGTGCCACTAAAGACTAGAATGAGAGTTGATATGAGCAGGCACACCCGCTGCTGTGACAGTTCTCCACCTGCCTCCATGGCAGCAGTGTTGGCTGCTGGAGGAGAGGGACATGGGCTTCAGGTCTTGTTCAACCTGATACTTCCCAGGGCAAAGATTGGACCATGTTCCTTAGTCCCACCTTCTGAACATCAGCCCACCTTTAGGTTGCATTTGATGCTCTGCATCTCACCTCTGCTGGTGCCTCTGCAAGAGCTGAGGGTTTTATCCCCATGAACGAGAGGGCAGCTCCCCCAGCCCCAGTGATTTCCACTCCCTGCAGTGGTCAGCAGGGAATAGCTCTGTTTGCAGCCAAGGCTGGGAAGGTGAAAGGCCTTGAGGAAGGGTCCCCTGAAGCTGCTGCCCACACTTCCAGAGCCCAAGTCGTGTTTTCTGCCAGCTCAGCTCCCTCTCTCCCTTCTTTTTTTTTTTTTTTTTAAGGAATACACAGCATGTTCCCAGGCTGGGCCAACCAGTTTCCCCTGTGTCCAGGGGCCCACTGGCCCTTTCCTAGGTGAGCTAAGCAAGCACAAATGTCCTCCCTAAACAACAGCAGAGAGGAAACAGCTGGATCCGAGCGCACGGTTCTTCTGCAGGCTCTCTTTCAAATGAGTCATAAAAGTTCCTTGGCAGCTGCCTCTGTATATCTAATTGGGATCAGGTTAGGGGCAATGCGGATAGCTGAGGATGGAAAATATGTGTCGAATTTACTCCTCTGTCCCACTGCTGCTCCGGAGGCTTGGGAACGCTCCTGCTGGAGCTCTCTGCTACTCTCCAGCTCCTTTCACTCTGCTCTGAGCTCTTTGGGGACCTGTTCTCCTTCCCATTCCCTGCTGGAGGTTGTCCTTCTGTCCTCTCCCGTGTGTCCCTCTCAATTCCCCACCTCAAACCTGAGGCAGAAGCTGTGCTGGGGGAAGGGGGGGTGGGGGGGACAGCAGGCAGCTGCATCGGATGCCCCCGGCGCTCAGCATGACTCACATTGTCCAGGCCACAAAAAAGGCATGAGGACATGAGGATGGAGGCTTTTCCATCTCTTTTTTTTTTGTGTGTGTGTGTGTTTGAGAGCAGCAGAAACTGGGAATCAGTCCCGTCCCCTCTCAGCAGGCATGGGGGTGGGCAGCAACACCCTCCTGCCCCACGCTTAGAGGTTTGCTTGGTAGCAGGGAGACCCAGCAGAGCTCCTGCTCATGCAAAACACAGTCATACCCCCAGATCTCCTCCCTGGTGCAAACCCATCAGAGTGGCTACGTGTTAGAGCAGGCTGACATTCTGGAATCATAGAACTGCTTTGGGTTGGAAGGGACCTTAAAGATCATCCAGTCCCACCTTCTGCCCTGGGCAGGAACACCTTCCACCAGACCAGGTTGCTCAAAGCCCCGTCCAACCTGACCTTGAACCCCTCCAGGGATGGGGCATTACCCAGTGTCCAGTCGCCCACCCCCTCCATGATTTTATCCCCATGGAAATCAAGCGTGCCACCCCCGCCCCAGTGCATCCCAGTTGGTGGGAAAAAAACTCAGTGAAAAACACTCTTAGTCTTCCTTTAGTTTGAAAAATAAAAAAGTGGCAGGGCCTGGGGGAAGCCCAGTGTTTCGTGGTGCAGGAGGAGAAGATCGGATGTGGTGCCCAGCAACGGTGCTACCGGATGAGAGCATCCCCCTGTCCTCGGTCTGGGGGTCTCGGTGCTCACCCCTCACACCTCCTCCCTACAGACTCACCACAAAGAGAGGGAGGACCAGTGTAAAGCTCTTGGAAAGAGATTCCCAGGAAATGGAGACACTGAATAGTCCCTGAAATCCTGACGGAAATGGAGCTCTTGGCAGAGACCAGAGCCATGCTTTTTAGTAGATCTATATTGGGTTGAGAGAAAGAAAAGCCCCTCTAGGGAGCCTCCGCTTTCAAGGCAGAAAACAGCACCCTGATTTGAGCAGAGCCTGGAAGAAAAGAGGAAAATCCTACCAGAAACATCCAAAGAGGCTGCAAATTCCCTTCTGCCCCCCCCCCGCCACCATTCCCCTTATCATGGCATCTCATCATCAAACACAGCTGTCCATCCTCTCGCCTCCCACTCCCACAGCATCTCCTTTCACAATAGAAGAAACCCTGGAAAAGCTCCTCTGCAGCCGCCGCTGCTGCTGGGCACATCCCTCCGAGCATCACCATCAGTCAAACAGATACTCTTCAGGCCCATGGCCAAAAAAGTCTATAAATTTCCTTTTCTCAGCCATTTTTCTGCCTTAAGTGTTAAAAAGGAAAAAGTGAGAAATGAGCAGAGAGTACAGGGACTGCATGTACAGTCTCTGAGGGCCAGGTGTGTGTTGCCTCCCTGCCAAACACCCTGGTTGTTTCTTCCACCAATGTCTCCTTCTTGGTGGACACTTCCAGGGGCTCCTCAAGGTGTTGTCCAGTCAGAACTTTCTACTTTTACCCTACAAGGGAGTTGAAGACCCCAGGGCTCTGCTTAAACAGTCCCACATTTGGTAATCCCAAGCCATCACATGGTGTCTTGAAAGATCTCACCTGGTCAAGCCAAGGAGGAACAGTCCTGGGGCTGCTCTTCACCCCATGAGGACTCACTTGGCAATTTCCCTGCTGCTTTATGGGGCAGTTCCTCACAGATTTGGGAGCTGGTGTCCAGCTCTCAGCAGAATATCACAGCCCAACCTCATCACAGATGCTTGACTTCATACAGGACCCATTTCTATCCTGGCCAGCAAGCAGCCAAGACCACAGAAGGATGCCTGGAAGGGAAGGGTTTGCTGGGAAGGCTTATCCCAGCAGGGAGGACTCAAGCAAATGCTCTCCCTGGGGGATGTTTGCAGAGCGAAGAGCTGGATGGTGGATGCTCCTGGCTCCCAGCCCAGCAGTGTGCCCTCGCCCGTGGTGGGGACCAGCCCATCAGACGTCTGCAGTTTGGCTAAGATGCCAGAGCTCTTCCACTGCTGGTTTTGGAAGCATCATCCCGGTGGTGTGCAGCGTGATCACAGAAGGAACTTTGCCCTCTCTCAGCAAACACTTTTCCTAGGAAAATAAGTCCGGGTCTTTGCCAAAAAAGCCGGAAGTGAAAAAACTTAGCTTTTAAAGTTAAAATCTTCACAATTATTGGCACTCAGAGGCTTTAGAGAGGAAAACTACAGACTGAAAACACATTTACAAAAATTCTAAAGTAGCATTTTGACAGAAAACTTGGTGTTGATGAAATTTCTCATGGAGGGAAAAAAATAATTGAAGAACTATCTCAACAGTGATGCTGATCCCAGAGCCTGTAACACCCTCAGACACTGGATACTCACGGGGCTTAATGAGATGCTCAGCATTTATTTGGAGAGACAGAGACTCTCCACTTACAAGAAGGAAGGCCAAAACAAATGCAAGTCAACAGACCTCCTGTTTTACGACTCTAACCTCTAATGGATGGGAACTTCTCGCAGGCAATGGGAAGTCACTGCTGGGGTAGGAGATTGGGTAATGTAGACCATTGGTTTGATCTCTGACTGCTCAGCAATTGTACTAGTCCTAAATTCCTAAAATTTCATGGTCATGATATTTTTAGGTTCAGGGAAAGATTGGCTTCATATTCTGGTAATCTTCAGGATAAGGAGTGCAGAGTGCTGTCTCATCCCACCGGGTTAGAGCCGATGCCGGGCTCTCCACTGCTCTTTGGGAGCTATTTAGAAATCATGGAAGTCAATAAATCTTTGAAGTTATTTTGGGCTGGAACCCAATTATGTGTAATCAGAAGCAGATGCGGATGGAGGTCTCTCCTGGAAGGCTGGTGTGGGGGCAGGCATATGGGCTCTGAAATACAGAGAATTTTAATTATTGTTGTTATATGTTAATTTCCATGCTTTAAAAAATTTCAGATGTACTTGGAGGTGTCACTGGGTGCCTTGCACCAACGAGAGGCAACAGTTATATATTTCAGAGCAGTTCAAAACCAAGTGAGAAGAGAGATGAAAACCCCCCAATCATTTGACTTATTTAGGATAAATGTTCCTGAAATGTATGCTGGATTGGATGGACATTGTGGACGGACTGCTGGGTGACTGCTGGGTTTCTCCATCCCTGGTGCCCTCAAGCTGTTTTTCTTTAGGATAAAAACACCATGCTTTTTGGACTGCCTCCAGATCTGCAAAACTGACTTCAATATTTCTAAAAATACTGCTTTCTGGCAAAAAAAACCAACCCAGCCTGACAAAGCCAGGATCTGGGATGCTGCCTTAGAGATGAGGTCTGCTGCCTTCATCCCAGCCCATCCAACGAGGCATCTGCTGCCGCTGCCTTGGCCAAGGCTCAGGAGATGCCCTGGGCTTCCCACATAGGTATGAGCCAAGCACCACTATCCACCTACAGCCCTTAAAATCACTTTTAAGTGGAGATTTGGGGGGGATACACAACCCTATTACCTTTCCTACCCCATAACAACCAAAAGGTGAGACAACTCCATTACCACTCTGCAGCCAAACCCTTTGCTGTAAGGAGCCACAAGAGGGCATTAGCTTTATATTTTTCCCTACCCAGAGAAATCCAAGAGAGTTTCTGGATAATGTTCCATTTTCCTATGCCCCAGTCCAACTGTGGGAATATCAGCTGGTGAATCCTAAAGCTGTAAGAGGACGGACTGGCTAATAATGCCTGAGCCTGATTTTCTTTTCATTCTTGCAATTTGGCTTTTTAGTCGCCTCCGTGGAGTAGAAGGAAAGCGGAGAGTGTTCCCTCTATGTGGGGGAAAAAAACAACCAAACAAAAAAAGACATTTTGAAAATCAAACAAAACAAACCCAAGCCATGGCCAGCGCCTGAAGAAAACGAATAAGAATTAAAAGCAAAATTTCTGAATGTGTTGCAAAACACCATACTGATTACACCTCATGTGTCAACAATTTTTCAGGTAACGTTAAGTAGGTTGAGCGCTGCCTGCTGGCACCCAGCGCTTCCTTCTGGGTTTGATTTCAAAGGAGATATTTCCTACCCCGACAGCATCTGTGCTCATGTGTGTCTGGTGTCACTCCAAGGCGTCCCACTGTCCTTAGCTGAGTTCACTGCCTCGAGTATAATTACGTTTGTTGGATTAGGGCAAGGGTGCAGAGATATTTTTCAAGCGTAAAGTGCCATTAAGCCTAGCCCCCTTAATGAAAAGATCATGCAAACCAGATGAGTGTCATCAGGCTGAAGCAGAAAATGAATCAGCAGCAGAGAGCCCCTTTGTCTTCAAAGTTGTTTAAGTTTTTCAGCAATATCGGTACTGAAACAGAAATAGGTAAAGAAATCAATATAGACCAAAGCACACAAAAATGAGCCTTCTAGACTGGTGTTTGGAAGGTGCTATTAAAAATATTACCGCTGCTATGTCCACCCGGGAAGGAAAGATAACATTTGTTCTGCAAGGACTGCTGCAGCAGAACCTTAAAAAAAAGTAAAACCTTGAAGCAATATTATAAAGATTTATTCCTTTGTGGTTTGTGTTCTCCTAGCCTGCCTCACACTTTTGGAAGAGAGTCCAGAGAGACACGCAGGCCAGAGAGAGGCTTTCCAGGACACGAGGCCAGGTAAATCCGGAGAGCTTCAGCCCAGACTTTGCTCCAACACAATGGAATTGCTCAAAAACCATGTCTCAAACAGCTTTCTTGAGTTCAAAAAATGCATCTTTAGCTGAAACCATGGTTTGGGTCAAAATGCATCCACTCTGGGTAGAAGGCACCATCCTGGAGGTGAGAACAGCCAGTGAATACACGAGAATGACTGATAAGGATCACAACAATGGACAAGGAATGAAGGAAAAGGAATAACGAGGGAAGAGGCGCATTCTCAGCCAGTTCCATGGCACTGCTACCAACTGATATGAGTCTCAAGAAGGGTTTGCTCCAGATATCTTCTCCCTTTTGGATCCACAATGGGTTCTCTAATTCCCTCTGCTCTCTCCCTTCCCTCTGCCTGCCTTTCCAGAGGTCTGCTGGCCTCTACAATTCCCTGTCTTCCTTCTTTTCCTCTCACCATGTGCCAAATTTGATTAAATGCTGCTGGTCTCTGCCAGCTCGTGAGACAGACGGAGAAGAGAGTTGAGGAAGGAAAACAAAAAACAATCAGCCCTTTATCTCTTGTCTTTCCAGACTTTGCATGGGCTGCATGAGGTCTTGTCTAGGATGCTGCCGTGTGTGTTTCTGGGGTGGCCAAGGCACCACTTGTCTCAAGCATCATGTTTATGGGCTGGATGGTGGTTTCCTTCCTTTTGCATCTCCTCTCCATCATCGGCAGCAAACATGTAGCATCCTGGGATGGTGCAAGGGTCCTGCATCCATCTTCATCAAGGAAGGACTCTCAGTACCCTTGAGGGGAAACATGCCATAGAGCTAGAAACAGGGGCTTCTGTAATGGGGAACAGGGATCTGGTCAGTGCATTCCCCTGCCACATCTTCCCCTGCTGTCACAAATAGCCAAGCTGAACTGTGAGCCCTTGAGCATCATCAGAGCCATCCTAGAACTGCTCACACTTCATCAACACTGAGCAAATCTCTTAATCCCCAGACTCAGAGAGGCAGAAAGGTGGAATATGCAGCCCTTTGGCCACGAGGAATTCAGCCACCAGCGCCGCACCTATGTGCACATGCCTGAGTGTGTCTGCAGGTGTCTGGGAGAAGAACCGCTCCGAATCCTCTCCACCAAGAGCCCTGAAGTGGTGGGGGAGGGCTGGAAACTCTGTCTCGCTTCCTTGGGGGATTTGATGTACTTCCAAACCATTCGGAGGCTGCCAGGTTCTCCAGCTCAAGGAGAAACAACAACAGCGTGCATTAATCAAATGAATTTCAGGTTCTTGCTGCCAGCACGTGGCTGCGGCACATTCGCTTCCCGAGCTGTCGTGCAAAGACGTGTGGATGCCAGCCCTCGTGTCGCAGCACAATCAATACCTACCCCATCTCACCCCATCCCACGTGAACTGACGGCACACACCAAGGATGTAAAATAAACCTTGTCTCTGCAGGAAGCAAATCCCAGCGGGGAGGGCACGTCTCTGGTCTGCCCAGCCACCTCTCCTAGTCCAGGGTCCTTTCCCACCACCACCCTCCATCTCTTGGTGACCAAGCCAATGCTGAGCTAAAAGATATTAAACATCCCAACAGCAGCTGTATCGTCCAGGGCAGTGGCATCCCGAGTGCCTTCTCCGTTCTTCAGAGCTGCCTTCTCCTCTTTAATATGATATATTTTGAAGGCCAGGTAATAAGGCCATTAATTCTTTGGCTCATGCTGTGACTATTTAATGGGACATGACAAGAAAACAGTGTTTCTTTCCTGGGAGTAATTATTGTTTGACTTTAAGTCTTTACCTACGGTGATAGCTGTAAGGAGAATAGTCCCATTAAAGGCAGGTGGGGACTCTAAATCCTTAGAAATGAGGACCGTTTTTTAACCTGAAAGACATCATAAATGACCATAGCTGGGCCAGTTAATTTATACCTTATTTTAGAACATTTAATGGTGCTTCTTTTCATCACTGAACTCGGAGACACTAATAGCTGGTGTTTTCCCACATTGCACCTCTTCCCATGCCCGGAGCCAGTCTGTCTGTGGGATTCAATGAGCGGGAGGCAGCAAACTATTCCTCCTCACTGGGATGTTTTGGAGAGCTGCCCTGTATCTCTTTCCAGGAATCAGTCTTTTCCAACAGCAAAGACAAAAAGTTTCAGGATGAAATATTTTCCCCAGGTCAGAGTAACTGCCCCTGTCCTCGGCCGTGGTAGAGGGAAGCATCCTGCACAGAAGGCAACGGTCAAGTATATGTTTGTGTCTCAAGGAGGGGCTTAGTTAAAGCCAACCACAAGCACCATCTAGACAAGACTCAGCGAGCAGTCAAGGCCTGATTCAGAGCCTGCTGCAGTCCCTGGAGAGGCTCACGCTGCTGTTCAGCAGCATGTGGACCTGGCTCCTGATGAGGTCCAGCCTGAGCCAGAGGCTCTGACTGACATCAGCTGGGCTCTGGGGACATCACGCAGCCAGGAAAGGCTTTGGAGGGGCTCCACGTGGCAGTCTGCAAGAGCTGCTGGACATGCAAGGCCACACCATGAAAGGGATTTGGAAGAAAAAAAAAAGCTTTACTAGAGAGAGATGGATGGGGGGAGGATGAGGAAGGAAGAAAGATGGCGGAGGTGTGAGAGCAGCAGACATAGAGCCCTGACCTTGAGGCTTCATCAAATACTTTGCCTCTACTTTCCCCCCCCCCTCACCATTGTAGACCCCACTGCTGCCTGCTGGAAAAACCTCATCAAACATCATTATCTTGTATGGGTTTGCTGTGTAGGGTGATGGGAGCTTCTCCCTCTGCTTTATTATTGTAGGGTTGCTCCCCATTGCTAGGCTACGCCGTGTTGCTGTTGGCGCAGAGGGATTTTGGCTGCAGCAGAGCCCACATGTGCGGCGGTAGGTGACTCATGAGATCTGGAGTGAGTGTTTCAGACTGACTTTAAAATTTCTCAAGAAGAACATTCCCTTCTGCTGAGGCACAGCCCCGGCCACCACGGCTCCTTGACAGCCTCCACCGAGGCAAGAGCGAGTCCTGGGGTGCCCATCGAGGGACCCGAGCACCCCAATGACTCCAGATCTGTGGGTGAAGAGCTCTGGAGGGACTAATCCTGCTCCTGTGTGCTGTGCTGAGGGATGCTGGGGGCTTGTGATGGCATGGAGGGGAGGGGGATGGGGCAGGATCCTGCAGTCTCACTGCAAACCCCCTGTTTCCAAGCTCTCATCACACCCCCCTTTATGAAGAATGCTCAAAAAACAGTTGCAGCATCAGCAGATTTCCCTTTTCAGAGCAAGCTCCTGTGGGATTTCTCTCTAAATATTGCTCTCCAGTCACACCATGCTCCTTGAATCACCTGCTCTTTGCCTGCACACCCCAGACACGCGCTTTTTTCACTTTTGTTCATTATCTGGATGTCACTCCCGCTTGGCTCTTGGCACCTGAAATGGCGTGGTCCGACCACCTGCTTGGAATTTTTAAGTGCCAAGAGTGATGGAGGCTCCATGGGTGAAAAAGCCACCCCTGGGGAGCCATGTCACACAATGTACCCAAGGGATTCCGGGGGAGACAGCTTTCCCTGGAGCAAGTGCCAACCCAGGGCTGGGCTGGGAAGTGTGTAGGAGTTCAGGAGTTCAGCCAGGGCTGATGTGGAAGGTCTCCAGTCTTCAAAATCAGCCTGCAGAAAGCCGCGTCCCAGCCACTGGCTTCTCTTTAAAGCCCAAATCCCAGGAGCTGATGACAAACTCGGAGCCATTCTCCGGACAGGGCTTTACACTGAACTCAGCTCACGGCCGAGGACCAGCATCCCACAGCCCCCATCGCCTTTGGTTGAACAACGTTTTGCTCCAGAAATCAAAGGGCTGCAGGGAAGCACAGCTCACCAGCAGCTCTGTGTATTTACGGGCCAACACTGACCTAAAGCCCAGACCTCTGCAACTCGCTTCCCTGCCTTGCTCCCCGATTTTCCCCAGCTCCCCAGCCTGCAGCTCCCACGCTGAGTGGCTACAAACTACATTACAGACACACCAAAGCCTGGACGCTGTGAGTGTCGTGCTAGAGGATGGCCTTACTTCATGTCCCTGTCCTTAAAAAGTCCTGGCATGTCTCTAATCAACTCCTCATGTGCCAGCTGGATCCCTGGATAGCAATAAATCTGGGATTGCAGCTTGCACAGATTTCATAAAAGGAGAAAAAAAAAAATTCCTCAAAAGCCACCCTTTAAATAGGTTTCTGGGACAGAAAACCTACTTTACAGAATCACAGAACCACAGAACCACAGAATCACCTAGGTTGGAAGGGAGCTTTTAAGATCATCTAATCTAACCAATGAAAAAAAAAAAATAACCCCAGACATAAATATAAATAAATAAATAAATACATATATAAATAAATAAATATAATGTGAAAAAGCACAAATGATCAACTAAACCCACACAAACCCCACCCCACACCCAAAACACCACCAACCCAACACTAATCCTTATCCCTGAGCACCATGTCAACT
>BJBW01005132.1:46350-56673 GCA_004320125.1 Scolopax mira
CTAACCTGAACCTCCCCTGGTGCAACTTGAAGCCATTGCTTGTGCTCCAGACCCCTCACCACCACTGTGTCCCAGTTTGTGTGGGACCTTGCAGAGGGTGCTGTGCTCTGCACCCGGGCGCTACAGAGAAAACAGGTCTCGTGGGGAAGGCTGGCTGGGGGCTGGCAGGGGCTGTATTTTGGGGTGCATTTCCCTCCGCCCAGGGGATATGGGGTCCTACTCCCATCCCACGTGTGTGGCTATTTCCAGTTTATGTTGGGCAACTCAGAAGTGGCTGGGATGGCAATGGTGAGCAGATTCAGCACCTGCCTGAAGGGACAAAAAGGTTCCAGAGCAGGATTGAAATAATCTATCTTTCTATTTTTTAGCCTAGCTTTCTGGAAATACAGTATTCAGGCCATCACCTTGCCTGCATAGCTGTCAGTCCTCCTCCCAAACATCCTTGCCAACTTCTGCCCAATTTGGCAGAGGCCCAGGCGCCTGAGGGAAAGAATTTTGAAGAGGTTTCATCAAAACTTGCAGCCAAAAAAAGCCAGAAGGATCCTGCACCCGCCCCGTCTCGGAGGCTCAGCTGACAGTGCCAGCACAACCCTACGAGCCATCAGCGATGCCGCACCACCCTGCTCTGGGGCTGGACTGGCAGCAGGGGCTCAGCCATGGCCTCAACCTGCCATCTAGTGTTTTCCTCCTGGCCAGAGCCTGCAGGGAAGGCAGGGAAGCCCAGCCTGTGGTTCAGTTCCACGGCTACACCTCCAACAGGACCCCCCCGAGAGCCGTGGGGCAGGAGGTGCTGCCAGTCCCCATCTGACCTCGAACCAGCATCTGGAGCTGCTTGAGGCCTCTTGACAGCTCCGACAGCGGGGTCAGCAGGGAGATTAAGGACATTTCAAGGCTGCAAGGAGTTTTTGCTGGTGTTTTTTTTTCCTCTCTCTCTCCAAAACTAATTTTTTTCCCACAGCAGAGCTTATCTTTATCAGCAACGAGAGCTTGACCCTCACTGCTGGTTGCCCACTGGCACCTCACAACCCTCCATTGCCATCTGCTGTCTCTGTCCCTAAAAGCCAGCAGTGAGATAAGAACCCCAATGTGATTCATATGTGATGAGGACATCTCAGAGAGACCTCCCCCGTCGCAGACAAGGCTGTCACCTGTCCCAGGTGCCTCTAGTTCCACCAAGCACATATGGAGACATCATGCTAGTGCAAAGTGCTGATGGGATGAGCTGGAAAATGGTAAAAATTGGAGCTTAGTGGGTCTGGGCTTCAGAGTTTAGAAAACCAGAGCTTGCTGTTGCACCCAGTTATGGTTTGACCTGACGTTTCTACCACACACACAGCAGGAAAAGCTCTGGCACAATCACAGTGTGTTTTCCTCTGCTGCCAGGGGATAAATCCCAGCTCCTAAGTCACTCTGGTGGCTGATGAACTTTTCACTCTGTGTGTCAGATACTTGTCTTTTTCCTTATGCTTTTTTCCCAGGAATCTCAGAGATGAATTGCTTATGGTTACAGGATTGTCCAGATAGGATTTTCACATAGCAATGCTGGGCAAGGGCCATACTCCGAGGAAACAGAGCATCCTGCACAGCTTCTGGCTTAAAACTGTTTATAAAAATCAGCTATTTTGAAAATGGATAGATTAAATTAGTCCAAACAAAAAGGCCCACTCTAACCGCTGCAGACTGTGCTGGAATGATGTCATGTAAACAGGGGAGGGGTGGCCGCAGATATTGTTAGGAATCAGATGGAGCTGTCAAAGAATATAATTAAGTTATTCTTGCCCTTTGAGGACTGACCCCAAATCAGACAGGGTGGGCATCCTGGGATGCACCAGGGGTTCCTGCCAACACTGCTGCTGGGGCTGGGAGAAAGGTGACCCAGAGACATCAGGATGGGACAGGGTGGGCAGTGCCAGAACAACGGCACCCCCAGCCCTCCTGCAGACGTGATGTTTGGCCTCGGGGACACGCTGTGGCCACCTTTGCCCCACGCTGGGTTTAACCAGCTTGGGTTAAGGGAGTTAAAAAACAAAGCAGCTTTGGGAAAACAGCCTTTCCCCTTCTCTGTGTCATCTTCCATTTGTTAACTTCCCTTTCAAAATGTAGAGGAGTTGGACATCAGGTGGCAAATTATCCCTGGACCCTTTAGAATAACAGATTAGTCGAGGCTATAAACCAGAGTGGTTTATTTGTTTTGTAAACCAGGGCCTCTCCTGCTGCTCCAGCACACGCTCCCTCCCCGAGCTGAAACCCAAGCCCTTTGCACCGAACAGAAACGCTATTCATTCCCCTGCCCTGGCAGCTCAACCCCCTTCGAGAAACCCCCTCTGGTCCCCCCATGCCCACTGCACCACTCATCCAGACACCACGGGGTTGGCCAGTCCTGAGGCATGCAGAGAGGACATTTTGGAAGCTCAGGGATGATGCTCCCCCAGGTCTTTTTTGGATGTGATGCTTTGCCCCAGCCTTCTGTCCTAGAATGAAGTTTTGTCTGTAGGATGCCTGCAGGGTCCCCACTGCCACCTGGGACCAGAGCCATACAACCCTCTGCAGCCTCAGGTGCTGCACCCTGTGCTTGGTGCCAGCAGCCAGCTGGATGCTTGGGGACAGAAATGACATGGCAGCTGCTCATATGGCTCCAAATGCTCTACAAAATGAATGGGCACCAGTACTCAACCCTCTGGCCGATGTCGATGATACAGGGAGGAGAGCTCAGATGAAAAAGGCATGGGTACAGGAAAGGACATGGACTGTTGGTGTGTCCCAGGGCCAAAGGGACAGCAAGGGACAGCAAGGCCAAGACCTTGGGGGGGACAGGGAGGCTGAATATCTACAGCACACAGGAAGAGGGGACACAGCCATACTTGTGGCTTTTAAGATGGAGAAGGGGTGTTTCATGCCAAGTCCATGAGGCCAAGGGTTTTGAGTGCCTCATCAGCCAGCACGGCCTCGGTCCTTCACTGAAAAGCAGTGCCCTTGTCACTGTGCTGTCCCTTGAGAAACAGATGGCAGGTTGTAAAGGAGGAATAGCAGCTTGGCAGGAGATAGAAATCAAAACCAAATGGAATGCAGCCTCTTGAGAGGTCTTCCCCTCCTGAAATGCTGATAGGAAAATGCCAAGGCAGGCTCTAAAGTGGGCTGTGGGACACGACACGCGTGGAGGCAGGAGGACACCCCTGTCCTAGAGACAATTCCTGGGGCAGCAGCCCGGGGGGCTCAGTTCAGCGAGCGCTGCCGTTGTCTCCCCTCTCCTCCTTGGCCTGTGCTCAGAACCTGGTGTAACCAGCCCAAAGAGCATCAGTGTTATGTAAAAGCATGACCTTATCCATTTGCTGTCTCCAGTTCACTCTTCAACTTTCCATTGCCCCCTGTAAAATTCTCCTCCCGGGGCCAGCAGGTTTGATGTAATACTTTGCCTGGCTCTTCCCACCCATTGCATCAACACCTCCGGGCTGCAGAGCATCACGGTGCGGCGCGGCCTTTCGGTGCGATTAACTGAGAGCCCAGCTGGGCCCAAAACGCAAAGCTGAGCCACACGCTATCCCAAATGCCTTCCAGATGACAGCGGAGTGGCGTCCAGCAGCGTCCAGCTTTGCAAGGCTGCCGGAGCAACACCTCGTAATAACTCTTTGTTGGCCAGAATAGTTTGAATTTGAGCTGCGTATCTATTTGGGGACCAGATGCTTTCTGAATCTGCTTTCTGGGACCTGCTGGAGACCTCTCTGCCAAGGAGGATGAGGAGAAGGAAGAGGCAATAGCAGCACAGAGGTAGCAGAGGGGACGTGGCTGAGAGGGACCAGTAGCTCTGGGTCCCAGCCCTGCTGGGGCTCCTCTATGTACTCGGGGAGTATGGCCAGGCATGTTGTGCAGTGCCCTCGCCTTCACCTTACCTGCCTAATATCCATTCATGATTTAGGAATAGTCTTGGCTTCAAGCAGCGAGGCTGGAGCAGTAACATGAGCTGAAATAGCAGAGGGTAATAGCCTGTGTGAAGAATAGCAGTAAAGGAGTAATGTTTTCTTCATATGGCAATCAGGAAAGCAAAGGAGTGTGTTGGGGGGGGGGGGGGGGGGGGGGGGGGGGGGGGCTGGGAATCTCCTGTTCAATACCCAACTGATAGAAACTGGTGAGACTCACATGCCCAAATACCTTTTCAGGGCTGTATGTGTGTGTCTGTGTGACACAAAGAATGTTTGGACAGGAGAATCCATTGCAAAGAGGGGCTGGAGGAGGCTGGCTGCGAGGCCCCATCAGCTGTAAACACTTGAATTCTTATTTGCTCTCCTGCTTCCCCCTTAGGATTTGCAAAAAGCCAGCAAGTCCATTCAGGATGCTGAGAGCATCACGTGCAGTGGGTTTATGGCTTATTATCAAAAGGCCTAACCTGCATCTCCACAAACATGTCAGGAGATGCTATTTACAGCCCCCACCACAAAATCTTGTAAAGGGTTCGAGACATCATCCCACGGACAGCATTAACGGCTTGAAAAGGTCAGAGTAGTGAAAACATACATATACACCAGGCAGCTGCACGGGCTGCATGGACAAACAGGGCTTTCACCCAGAATGGCCACCTTGAAAGCTCCAAGAGCAAGGCTGTGCTGCAAGGAGAGGTCATCCATGTCCCGGGACCCACCGAGCTGATTTCTTGTCCTTCTTCTGAGGGTTTTGCAAAATATATCTTCGTATGGTTAAAGTGCACCCATCCTAGCCCTTGTGCTCATCCTACCCCTCTGTAGATGTTACTGCTGCTGGAGCAGGAGGGACCCAGAGCCTGCACGGGGCTTGGGTCACCATCCCAAGGACACCCCTCGCTCCCCCCCTCCAAGAGGCTTTTGTGTGGACCTTTGCTTAAATCCAGCTAGAAGTGCTAACACAGCCATCTTTGCAGTCTTTAGGTATCCGCTCTCCAGGAACACTTGTGTTCTTGTTCTTTCCAGCGTGGAAATTAGCTTTTGGCTTTGGCAGCCTGGAAAAAGCAGCAAAAAATCCCATTCGCTCAGAACGAGCCTCCCCAAAAGCTGCTGGAGCAAGAGAAAGATTTGCGTTGGCTCGAGGAAGGTTTTAGTGAAGACCTGGCTGTTGTCTGCAATCGTGACACATGTCAGGGCTTGGGGACAGTGGCTCTGGCCAGGCTGGCTGGGCTTGGGCTGCCTGGCTCTGCTCTTGGCCAGCACACGGAGCAGCTGGTGGCAGGGGAGAGCTGGGCTTGGTGGAAGTTCATGCTCCATTTCAAGCGATTGCATTAGAGAAGGAGGCAGGCACTCTGTTAATGATTAAATCTGCAAGAAACTGCAGAGTTAAGACACACACCAAAAAAAAAAAAAGGGAAATCAGGTCTTTGGCATCCCTGGAAAAGTCACTCCTTCCTGTCCCTCTTCTTTACTCTCTCTTCACTTCAAGAACTTTGAGGTCAGAGGTTCTGGAAATTCAGTGTTTATCCCAAAGGGACTTTCACCTTGTCTTAGTGTAACAGCAGAAAATTAAGCAAATAATATTCATCCCTGCAATCACCATTCTAATTAAGATTTAGCTGGGTGTGAGATGAAGATGTGGTGTGGAGATTTCCACAGGAGCCCAGCTGAAGCTTCACTGGGGGAGGGCTGGAGAAGGTACAAGAAAGGACCATAAAGATGATAAAGGGCCTGGAGCATCTCTCCTATGAGGAAAGGCTGAGGGACTTGGGTCTTGTTAGTCTGGAGAAGAGAAGACTGAGGGGGGGATCTGATCAATGCTTAGAAATACTTAAAGGCAGGGTGTCAAGAGGATGATCTCCAGAGGTCCCTTCCTACTCCATATGATTAACTCCAGTGGGTTCTCCTTGGCCTTTCAAGTTGCACCTTGATGGGAGGAGAACTCAAAGCAAGAATTCAGCCTGTGCCTGGACCCGTGTCTGTGTGCCCATGGGCCCGTGCTTGGCTCGGAAGGATTGACTGGGACCTGAGCAGGGAGCATTCAGCCTCTCCAGGCTTTGATCAGGCTCAAATGAGAGGAAACACTGGATATTTTAAATGCTTTGTGACCGGGATGTGTTTCACAGCAGCCAAGCAAAGGGGAATGTGGAGGTTGGGGTGGGCAGTGCCAGGTCCCCTCACACACCTTTTCCCACAGCCAAGGACATTCCCTGGCTGCCCGAGAGCTGCAGGAGAGCCCGGAGCTGGGAACCAAGTCCAAGGTTTGCAGCTGGATACGGTCTCCACATAGGCCTGAAGCAAAATCCCAGTTCTCCAACCACAGCTTGCACTGGGAGCGTGGGGGCACGTTTTGGTGCCCAGCCATTTGCCAAGCAAAAGGGACATCCAAGGCTGGAAAAGAGCCTTTTACTCCAGTGGTCCAGCCCTCCAGCTATTCCCGCTGCCCAGAGATCACCCACAGCCTCCTTTCCTGCCAGCCACCAGTGCACACAGAGGTACTGGGGCCCTGATCCTGCCCTGCAAGTGATGCCCGGGGTTGGCTCTCTCCAAAGCTACTGCCCTAGGAAACCTCTAATCACTCAAGCTTTTGTTAATGAAAGCGAGTAGCTGAGATGTCCTCCCACCAGCGGCTTAATCAGACATGCTGTGATCTGGAGCTGTTCATTTAAAAAAAAAAAAGGAAAACATGAGAAACCTGAATTGCTTCTTTATTTGCAGCCAAGGAGAGACTCACACATTTTTCTAATAACTCTGCTCAGTCCCTGGCTCCTCCAGCATCAGCGATGGTGGCTCAGGGCAACTTCTTTTGGTACGGGATTTCCCCACGCTGGTTGCACACCTGATTTCTTCCCATGGGAACTAGGGGTTGGGGAAATTTTTCTGCTATTACCAAGCCTATTTTAGGACAGTTTAACCCCTGTCAGCTGAAACCCTTGTAGCCTCCTGCTTTTTCCAATGGAAAGTCCATTAAATCTGACAGCAACATCTTTATCCTTTCAAGTCTCCTTCAAGTATCCTTTCCTACCCACTCTGTCTCACTGCTGGGCTCCAAGATACAGAGATATCTGTACAGAGATACCCCATCCAAATCTCCCCAAACTGGCCCAGGAGCCAGCATCAAAGAGGCAAGGATGAGCTGGAAGTTGCCTGAAAACAGGAGTCCTCGTGATTACTAAACTGGGACCAACAGCTCCTGCTTACCCCTTTCATCAGCTGGACTTCCAAAAAGTAAATAGTCCCTTTTCAGTGCAAGAAGAGCCTGGCCTGGGACGTGTCTCAGCTGGGAGCAATCCAGCCCCAGCTCAGTCCGTGGGGATTCCAGGGCAGAGGCAGACTTGCAGGACAGAGGACATTTGTTTGGATAGACACAGGAGGCATTTCCCCCTCTCACAAGGGGTGAACAAAGACACAACCAAGGGTAGGGAAGCAATAAAGAAAAAGCCCATCTGGACGGTGCCCTTCTTCTGATTCATAATGTTAAATAAAATGCCAGAAACTGATCCCTCCTTTTTTTTTTTTTAAGCAGCCAGTAGGCCCTTCATATTTTCCCACTTACATCATCCAACATGGTTTGAATCTACAGTGACTGGTAAAGCCTCAAAGGCATAATTGCAGTTGTCTTAGGAAAGTGAAATCATATGGTGTTCCCAAGATCCCCTCCCCCTTGCTTTTTTCCTTTTCTTTTCTTTTTCTTTTTTTTTTTTCTTTTAATGTTTCTCACTCAGCTTCCAGATGTTTCCTGAGGAAAAAAGAAAAAGAGCAAGAAGCAAAGCAAGGCAGAGAAGAGGGTGCTGTAGTGGAAAGGCCACGTGGCAGCGAGAGCTTCCCAGCCAAAGGAGGGGAGAGCTGAAAGCCACAACCTTCAGTGAGAGCAGCCCAGTGGCTCCCTGGATGCTGGGGCACAGTGACCTTGCTGCCTGTGGGCCTGACACTGGACCCCCCTCATCCACCCCATCCCATCCCTTCCCATCCTTTCCCAATCCTGCTGGGAGCTGGCACAGCCTCTCCAACACTCTACAGTCCAAGCTGGGAACCCCATCAAGGTCCTGAGCTCACCAAGGGGTAGTGACCATCAGCGTATGCCCTGGACACAGTCAGCCTCCACATTTGGGAAAATCCCATAGCCATGTAGGTCTTCTTTCAGCCCTACAACTCAGACCAGGCTCCTCACCTGCCTGACACTCCATATCAAAATGGTGACTCCCAACAGAGCCTGCTCCAGCCCCTTCTTGAGCTCTGAGCACTTTCAGGACTTTGATAAAACATCCTTTCCATGGGTTGCTCATGTCTTCATGGAGGTAGACCTTGGTCCTTGGAGGTGATTTTGCATCTAGACAGGCTCACATGAGGAATTTGCATCAGTTTTTAAAGACTCCCAAGTGCTGGAGGCATCCAAGTGCCAGTGACCCTCATCTATGATGGAGGGTAAAGATTTATGGCTGTGGTGGCGTGTCAAATGGCCTGTTAGAGACAGAGTCCCACACACTGGAGGAGGACCTCTGTCCCTGCAAACAGCTTCCTGCAAGCAGAAATGCTCACTCCACGATTTAGGCAAGCATGGCCTAGGCATGGTTTCAATCAGGGCTGTAATTTACTGAGCTGGCTTGGAGGAGGGTAACACAAACTCCAAAGGAGGTGCCTGAAACCCTGCCTTCTCTCTGCCAAGCTCCCTTTCCTTGGGGAAAGGGAAGAAAGAGTCACACCCTGCTGAAAATGCTTCTTTCGTCCTGCACAACCCCTGCTAATCTGTGGCCAGAAAAGCTGTGGTCCCGGGGAATTAGGAATCAACCCCATCAGTGGGGCAGGCTGTGTTAGCCCCACCTCATGTCTCTCCCTGCCCTGCCATGGGAGGAAAAGCCACAGTGCCCACAGGAGGAGGTGGCAAGGGGGGAGCTCAGCGCTGAGGAGGGGAGGGCAGGGAGCTTGGGCTGTGGTAGCCAGACCAGCCTTCCCTCCCTCCCCAAAGGTAACAGAAATCCCATCTGCAGTGCTTTCCTGCGTTTTGTAGTGGCTGTAAGAAAGCGAGGGTGGCCTCACGCTGCAGGAACGACTTTCCCTTTGAGCTGACAGAGCACAGGATGCAGCAGTGGTCTCAGCATCATTCCCCCTCAGGAAACAGGGTGCTGCAGCCCCAGGAACCCACCACAATGGCACCGCTTGTCCAGTGGGGCAGACACGGTGGTTAGGGAGTGAGACAGGTACAGTTCACAAGAAATGAACCAAGCACTTCCTAGGGACTAGAGAGGCCTCTGAACTAGTAGCATGAGGGGGTGGGAAGGGATGCAGCCAGACAAGAATTGTTGAGAGTCTGGGTCAAACTCATCTCTGAATCAACATAAAGACCTCAAAATTAAGTCATATCCAGCATCAGACTCCTAATAGTGAGGGGGTGTTTTCCAGCCTCCTGTTGGGAGTGCAAATACAGCTCATCTGAACCCATTCCAGATGTTCTGCCCTTGCTGGAGAGGAGGGAGGAACAATAGCTGCAGCCCCCTGGATCTCTTGCTGATTGTTTTAGAAACCATAGTGGGTGTAATGAATCCCCTCTCCCCGCCCAGAACAGGTAGCAGGGTTGTTTAGTTGCATAAGATTCACCCCAGGGCAGGCATAGAAAGGGTTACATGTAATCTGCATGGGAACACATCTCTCAGTTGTACAGAGCCAAGGCCTGGGACGGTTTGTGCTTCGTCCCACAGACAGTGTTTGAAGGGCCTTCTCTACCCTCAGCATCTATTCCCAGAGGAATAGAAATCTAGCTCCACCCAGGGCAAGAATGAGACCTGGCTGGAGAAACCGGGGTAAGAAAAGGAAATTTGGCTTCCAAAAGATTGTCTTGAGTTTCTAGATAGTCTGTACTTTTGCTTCTCAGCCCAGGCCAACCAGATGTTACTACCGGAGGCCACTGCCCAGCTTCACACTGTCTGTGTCACTGTCCACACTCACTAGAGCCACTGTGTTCTTCCAGGGAGAATTTGGCATGACTGACCCCCGAAATGGGCATCTCAGTCCAGGCACCACGGAACACCCACCAGCACAGCGCCTCGGGAGTGTGGGAAAGGAAAGAAAAAGGGGGCAGAGAGGGAAGGAAAGAACCAACGTGTCTGGTATTCAAGTCTGGGAGCGGCAGAGCCACAGAGGCAGCATTAGCAAAGCCTTCAGCCTTGCACAACCCTCCCTGTATTACAGCGGGGCTCGGTTTTTGGCAGCGCTTTCACCCCGGCTCCCCCCTGCCGTCCTCCCGCTCGGGGTGGGCTCTCACGCAGACACGCGTGGGCTCCTCCCCGCCGCGGGGCAGGGACCCGAGAGGGCAGAGAATGGGGGGAAAAAGAGAGTTTTTCGGGAGCCCCACGCGATGGGAAGGGTGGAGGGATGGAGGGATGCAGGAGGAGGCAGGAAGGGGGAAGGGGGGGGG
>BJBW01005133.1:0-100928 GCA_004320125.1 Scolopax mira
AGATTTTCAAGACCCGACTGGATGCAGTCCTGAGAGGCATGCTCTGACATGCTGGGTGGTCCTGCATTGGCAGGGGAGTTGGACTAGATGATCTCTATGGTCCCTTCCAACTCCAAAAATTTCAGTGATATTCAGTGATATTACTTCCATCAAGGAGGCTGTATCTGTAGAAATCTCAAGGAGCAGTATGCTGTTACTTCAATATTTTTTTCTCACATACAAAGTTAAATGTCATCTGGATGTAGTGACAGAAAGTTCTGTCTCATAGAGCCAGAAGTTGAGGTTGTTATTAGAAAATCAACTTTGGGGATTGTGCCCCGAGACAAAGACTGCAAAAAACCAGGAAGGATAAGGGAAGCCCATTTGCTTACATCGCACTGGACAAGCCCCTGAAATTGTTTGTGTCCAGGTGACAACAACCACATTTGGCTCTCAAAAAACCCAAAACAGGCTCTGCCTGGGAACTCAGTCAGCTGATAGCCAGAGTGACTCAGGAGCAATCTATTCCTGGATTATTCAGGCCCCTGATTAAAGGATGGTATCCAAACATTCTTGGAGACCTAAAACTGTGTGCCTGTCTCCCTTTCTTGTCCAGCAAATGTTTCTGTCACTTAAGATCTATGCCTAACCAGGCGAAGATGTTCCAATTAGGCATGGAAAGGTTTTCCTTGGATATAAATTTTCACTAATTACAATGAGTCATCATCACTAGATGCTTCAGGGCTTGCATGCAGTATTTTTTCTCTCTGAATTTCAGCAATGCATGGGAGAGATTTTCATGGAAGTATTTTCCAGATGTCCCCAAAAATAGAAATGAAAAAACTGTGGCAGTTTAATAGAGACATTTCTGGATAACTGGAGTCACCCACTCCTAAAGATGATCAGATATAGACTGACTGTGACAATGGATGCTCAGCATGTGCCTGGTGCCAAGCCTGCTCTTCAGAAAGTTTCACTAAGGTGAAGTCTACTCTGTAACAAAAGGCAGTTGACTTAGCTATATGATTTTTGTTGGTTGTGGTTTCACACTGTGTGAAAGGCAACTTGAGATGTTACTTGTTTGACCAATGCCAGAGATTTTGTGATGTTAAGTTTGGGAAGTGGATACGATGAGGCTGGGTGTGGAGAAGGGGCTGTTGTGATGTCCTGGGGTTTTTTGCCTTGGGGAATTTATATCTTGTAGACTAGCAGATAGGGAGCTTTCAGATGTACATGATTGGGATGAAACAGAGGACTGGGAAAGAACTAGGAGGTTTTGAATTTTCATACAAATGTTCCAACTAATGCCCAAACTTCTGTGAGATGAAAAGAAGGTGAACAGAACTGAAGAAATTAATTATTCAAGCTAACTTGACAGACATAGCTGTTCGGTACAGGAGAGAAGGAACTTTCAGATTTGATGATGCTTTTATTACTGTTTTTTGTCTTTACTTCTAGAAAAATACTCTAGAAGCTTTAGAAACTGAAAGTGTTTTAATAGTTCAGATTCACCTAAAGAGCTGTAGAGAGTATTTCAGATACTATATCTAATGTTCTTCTATATCACACTTTGTCTTTCAAGTATGCCTACTAGGAAGATAATGCCTTGAAAACTCACTAGTCCTTTCTCTTTTTTGTTAACTCTACCCTCAAATTTCACTTCCTTTATCAGGAAGATGCAGTCCTGATAATCTAAAGCCCTTTAGAAGATCATAAATCAAGGCAAAGAAATAGGTGTGGGAGTTTATGCTAATAACTCATGTTTCAACACAACCATATTGCCATAAATCTGGTAAGTAAGAAGATACTGATTTAACTTCATTTAGTTTTGAGTAAAATATTAACACTTTTTTTTCTGCCTGTTTTTACAGAACTAGAGGCAGAGGAATGGTGCAAACATCTTTGCATGGAATGTCTAGGAACGAGGCTCAATGATATAAGCCTTGGGGAACCAGATTTGCTTGCTGCTGGAGTCCAGAGAGAACAAAATGGTAAGTAACTTTGTAATTGCTCCTAGATAATTTCTTAGGTGATGTCCCATGTTATCTTTGATTGTGTTTGTTGCTAGGATTTTTACTATTAGCCAGAAGCACAGAATTAATAACTAAACCTTTTTATGTGTTTTTAGGGCTCATTCCTATTGTTTCTATAAATAAAGATGATTAAATTCCATACCAAATAGCATGTATAGAGTGACTTCATGTATCCATTGTGTTCGCATTTTCCTGTCATGGGAAATTATGACTCTGACCTTTCTGGTTCTGGAAACAATGGCCTCTGTACAGAGGAATAAAGCAGCAGCTGTTGTTCCATGGCTTCTAAAAGACAGCAATGAACATATCAACACCACTTTGGACTGCCAAACACATATTTGCTTTAAACTTATACCTGTCTTGAATAATGAAGTCAAGGTCATCTAAGTTGTGAAATATAGCTGAAAAGGGCAATGACAGCTGCTAAGTCAGTACTAAGCCTGAGCTTGTAAGTCTTCGTATAAAGGCTATTTGGAACAGAACTTTAGATTAGATGTGTGTACAGGGAGGATGCTAGTGGATGAAACATGCAATAACAAAAGAAAATCTGTGATTATCCTGTCATTTAATTCCTATTAATGAACATGAGGGCAACTCAAAATGTGCTCAGTTATTCCTCCCTAAATTACAGCACTCAGTGATTATTACTGTCTTAATGCTTTTATAAAATCCAATAGCTTTTAACAAAGTGATAAAACAAACTGACTCAATGGTCATAAAATACCAAGCCAACTATCATTATAAACAAAATTACATAATTAAATTATAGAATGAACAGCACTATATTGATTATATTGTATTAATTTCATCAGAGTCCAGACATCTCTGAACATAATAACATGAAGTATGCAGAAATCCTTAAGAAATTTTGTTCAAAATTCAGACACGTTCAAATGCAATTCAAAAGAATTTCAAATGTTTATGAAGTTGTTTGCTTGCTATGAGATGCAGGAATTAATTTGTAGTCTGGTACTGCATATTACAGTAACTCAGCTACTGAGTATCTCTCTCAAAGGGAGAGCTACTAACATTGTAGGACAGCGCTAACATTCAGACACCACTCAAAGCATCCTATCTGCTATATGCCCATAAGCTATAGGTATGTGAGAAAAATAGCTTGAAATTTCTCAAGCTCTTTCTGTAGTGAATTCATGTACTTTCACACATAGATGGAAAATATTACATTTCATCTTGGTGTTGAAAGAGACCCAGTTACACACACATGACCTACAGAAGACATAGATTACTTCTGTTCTGTGAACTAGTCTTGATTCAGTTGCTTTAGTCTAGAAATTAATTGTAGTGCTACCACCAGCATAAATGAACATAATTGACATCTTTATTATTCTAAGTAAATAAATGAAAAGAAACAAAGAGGCAAAGCATGGGTTTTTTGTACAAATCACATGAATAATAATACGTAGAAAGTATCATTAGCCGTATTCTTTTAAACCAAATGGATGAGTAGGGATAATCCAACATTTGACAATCATGCTCTGCTAAATAATTAGTAATTTTGGTACCTATCAGCTTCTTTCCCTCATCCCCTTGATGCACAACTCTGCATTTTCATAAGCATGTTTGAAATTCAAAGTTGTCTCCACAGTTGTCTTGTTCAGAAGCAAAGCAAATTCTGGCTTGGGGAGCCTTTTAATGAACTTGGAAGGAAGGGAGAGCACAGAGATTGTTACTATTGGTATGAAATCTAGGATTTTTTTCATTTAGCTGTGCTGTAAGAACCTGCAGTTGCATTCAGATTTCTTTAACAGATTCTTTCAGTAAAATCAATTGAGTGGAACTCTGACTTCGGTTTATACTAGCTATCTTATTCTGCAAATTTGGCAGTGCCATTTCCCACATGACAGATTTATAGAAACAATGACTAATTGGAGGGTGAAATAATTTTCTGAGCTCTGATAAAAAATACAAATTTAAAAATTTTCTTGGACATTTTCCCATTATTATGGAAAATATTATATGTATGAAATGTCTAAATTCTTCCTCATTGTGAAAATGGCAGGAGTCACTCTTATGGTCATTTTATTATTTTTGTGTTAAATAAAAACTTTATGCTGGTATAACAGCTTTCAGTGTCTTTTCAAAACATTGCAGTATGTCAACTTCATAGAATTCCTCTCGAGTTAGTCAATATTTACTTGAAACAGTAAATGTTTCAAGATGTGAGAATACAGAAAATTTGAAATAGAATCATAAAGCCTATCTATCTAGAAGCCATCTAGTTTCATGCAGGTTCTGTTGCCTGAATCATACGAGGGCTTTCTTTCAAGTCACTGAACAAAAGATGTCTCTTAGTATCTGAGCAAGGCCACAGACTGCAGTATCATGAAGACTACAGTGCCAGTGGTTTTGCAGTTTCAGATATTTTTTTGGTTTTTACATTTTAAGAGCTAAATGCAATTCAATAAGAGTGTTATACTGTTGATGTCTCTGTGATATGACAGGGTGTTAATACCATTAATCCCAAAAGAACAGGTGTATTAAACATTAATTGCATGTCATCCCAATGCCTTTTCATTTTGCCCTAAGGACTTTCTGAAATGTTTAAAATTTAATAAAGATACTTCCTTGATCATAAAGGAACTAGCCTAATAAGGACTGGGTTTTTTTATGTGCTGCTTTACATTTTCCTAGCAATAATATTTTTAATACAAAATGTTCTTAATCTGTCCAACTACTTGCCCTTTCTGTTCCTTAAATGATATTTGCATGATGTGTGTCATCTACTTGTAAGGGGTTGAGTAAATTAGCTACCTCTTGAAATAACAGGAAGTTTTCTGTTGCGTGGGTTTCTGATTTAGTCCCTGTGTATGACCACCGTAGCCTATACCTTCACAACATATATGACCATTTTCTTAATTGTTATTGTGTATGCCCTGGGACCATAAAAGCTCATTGCTATGTGATAGGTATATTGTTTATACCCAAGAACTTGCATTTTAGAAAATACTTGGCAAGAAAAACATGTGTGTTTGCTATGATTTATCTAACATCTCTTTTTGTTACATCTGAACCTCTTTATCCTCCCACTCTCACTCTTGCGATTCTCCTGAGATGAGCTTTTGATTTCAGCAAGGAAGACACCTGATTCTCTATGACACAAATGCAACAATATGGTTTGCAAAACAGTTTGTTCGTAAGGCTGGCAAAGTTGCTGTTTGGTGTGCAAATATCACCACAAAAAGGCCATGCGTTCATGGGGCATTTTTGTCATAGGAGGATAAAAAGTTACAGTAGTGCAGTTATCTGAAAGAGACAGTCCTTCGTGGTTCTGAGTTGCTCAGTAAGTATCAGTGGGATCTATTTTATTGGTTGCACTCTTGCTTGACCCTCCAGCACCAAGCAATTCTGCAGTGGTGGTAGCTAAAACAGCCAAACTATAGATCTGCACTGCTTATAGCAGAGACCTCTGGCTATTGAGTCTCGTAAGAAGAATAGAGAAGACAGTTAAGCAATTTGTGTGCAAAGCATATCAGTAACGGAATGCTTCTCACTGGATTTCATCTCTCTTACTGCTTTCAAGAAGAATTACCTCAAATCTTACTGTGTAAACTCCATTGTGGAAAATGACCCTTAGGTGGTTTTGGTTTTATATTTAAGGCTCACAACTAATGACTGCTTAGTTTGCAATGATAAACAGATTTGAATAAGAGTGAGATTTGAAATGGAGCTTCTGTTACTCTCCAACCATTTTACCTTCTCTCTCCTACAAGCCTAAATGATTTGATTGTGTTCCTCAGCCCTATAGCAGCAACCCTGTTTGTTTTTAAATTTTTTTTCACACGAAACGTAGCGTCTTACTGTTTATGAATGTCCATTTAGATTATTTAAGAAAGAATAAAAATTTATTATTAAATAAAAAGCAGTAAACACTACATGATCAGATAACAAATTTAGTATACTAAATTGCAGCTCCACTGCCATTATACTGTATTTACAATAGAGCTGTATATACAATGGTAAGCCAAATAATAATACACATTTATATCTCCAGGAAAGAAAATCTGGACTCAGTTGGATCTGATAACACTGTTGACAAGTAGTCTTCTAAGCGATATCCTATGATACTTACACACTCATTTCATATTCCTTAGGCTTCTCAATCTGCTGCTAGGGAAAGAAATCATGAAAGTAGGGTACTGTCTTCATTTGGAAGAACTAGAAACTTCCTTTGCAGCTCTCAATGCATTTGGAAGCATTTTGTAGTCCACCCCAAAATATAACAACAAAAACAAATCTGTTTTCTTAATATACCTTTGCCTGCCAAGCTGTCATCATATCTAGAACTTGTCCATGCTCATGATTTTTTTTAAAATCTCAGTTTCCAGTGTGTCTCTGTATTTTCATTCTTTATAAAAGGAAATAACTATGAAGAAATCATCCAAATGGACATATCCAGGCATCCAAACAGACTATGTTTATGTGAAAAAGAAATCAAAATATTCAACATAATATTAGTTAAAAAAATCATTGTATGCAGACAGTGCTACTAAATGAACTCTTTAAGAGCAAGTGCTTCTCTTTGTTGAAGACTATTCCTATCTATTTTGAGTAGTAAATAATAACACTAAAATAACTGAATACTTCTACTAAGTCATATTCCATTATTTTTTACTTGTAAAACTGTTGTAAACAATGAAGAAAATATTATTTTATGTGTGCTGGTGCTTTGTCTTTTTTCTTTTAATACATTAAAGCTAATTTTGATTTTATAAGTCTGGAAAAGTTTTAAATATAATTGATTTTTTTTACTCTTACTCCCTGCCTAATATTTAAATTAATACCTCATAAATTTGCTTCCTTGTAAAGTTTTTCCTCTTTTTCCTAAGATTTGTTTTACCTTCCTTTTTTATTTAAAAAGATTCCACAGTACAGTAGTCTTGCTTCCTGGGTTTTAATTGCAAGAAAATCATTAATTTCTGTTAGTAAAGATGTAACATTTCATAGTGAACAACATCCTTGAACCCTCAGAAGAGGATTATGAGTTATTTCTTTGTGCTGTACATTGAGATTAAAGACTACAGCCAAACCATAGGGATGGTGCAATTATGTTCACAGAGCTGACTTTTTTTAGGGCATTTTCTAGATCTGTAGAATTTCTGTATGTGATTTGCTGCATAAAAACATTTTGCATGCTTTTTATTAATTTTCTGTTATCCTGGATCCATTTTTTTAATTTGTGGAGTTTTTTTTTATATAAACCAAACATGGCTTTATTCAGAAAAGAAAGGTGTTTACAGTTTTGATGGCTGGTTAATCCATTGAGTTTTTAGATTCTTCTCTACCTTGCTGCTTATCAGTGAAACAAATTAAAATAATTGATTTATAGCAGCCTTTATATTTTCATTGAGATATTAATAAATTTTTCCATACATTTTAATGGAAGCAGAGCAGAATAATTATAAGCAAAAGAATAAATTAATTCTGAGGTCCTGGTTCCTCACCAAGTAAAGCAGTAGAGAATAATTCTAATAGACCTGAAATATGATCAAACACAAAATTGTGAGTTCAAGACATAGAGCTCTCTTTCCACCTGAAAATTAGCTACAGAAAGTCAGCAGCAGAAGTCTCAGAGATGGTGAAGGAGTTTCCTCTGGATAGAAACTGAATGTTTGCTTTTGAAGCCTCTTGTATAGATCCCACCAAACCTGACTGCCTCCTTCCATAAGTACCTTTTTCCTCGCATTAAAGCTGAAATGAAACAAAGTATCTGGATTGTGAGTATGCAATGCTGTCTGGTCAATTTTCCAACAGGGATGATTTTAGCAAAGGAATCCAGTGACAAAATGACAGAACCAGAATCACTGGCGTCACAATTCATTTTGCTTCCCCCATACAGTTGAACTTTGAGCTGGAAGACTGAGAGCATTTCGGACTTGCTGCCAAGTCTGTCTCAGTTAATATGCTCATTTTAACAAAGACTCTTATGCTCTGGTGCTCTGAAAAACGTTATTAAAGGTCATATTCTTTCCAAAGCCCAAATGCAAAACACCTTTATATGCACAAAGCGTATGATGAAGAATTGCTCTGCTTATTCAAGGAGATGGGGAAGAGCAGTTACACAGAAAAGAGGAGAATAAGTGTGGCAATATATCAGCATTTTTTCCTCATTTTGGCTCCCCCACTCTCTGAACTTTGCTCTCACCAATTTTAGAGGAAGGAGGAGGCTAGTGATGCTGAATGCTGAGGAATGGCACCTGCTCAGTCTCAGCCTTGTCTTTTCCAAGAGGATAACATCTTCTTCTATTTACTACCCTATGGACTGTTATTGTCTCAGACCACTCATGCAGTTAGTTACTAAATATCCTATTCAATGTGATTCAGGAGATTGGGTGACAGAATTCAGCAAGGATTCCCAACTCTTGCCTATGAGTGTTTGTTAGTACCTGAATGAGTTCAAGAGCAAAACTTGCCTCTGAAAATGGAATGATCATATTACTGTTACCTAGATACATGTTCAAATATTTTATGAAATATAATAATTGGACCCTACTTTTTAATGCCTAAAATCATTTAGTAGTATCCACACCTTTCCATGTCCTCAGTCTTCCACTACTCTAAAGTACTCGTTTTTGTTTCAAAATCAAAAACATCCATCCTCAATCTTCTCCTGCACATATGTTTGTACAATTGCCATTTTGAGTAAGTTCCAAGGGATCAAAGTTTTGCCCTGCAGAGGATGTTCAGTTTAATCAAACATACTTTCTTTAATGCATGACACCTCACCTTAGATGCTGACCTCCCGTGCAAAGGCAGCAAATGACTCCTGGCATTTTGAGGATATCATGTGTCCTGAATACCCTTCATGCAATAATTCTGTCAAACACTTTAGAGAAGTTGAGCGTTTCATGACTATCTTGGTAACTTCTAAAACAAGTTGAAATATTTTGAGCCTTCAACACAATAGTTTAATGTTTACTTCAGAAAATAATTGCACCTTTCCATTTTTTTCTGCTGTCTGAGGTGATGTCAGTGAAAACAGGGAAAGGGAAAGATTTTGATTCTCTCACATCAGCCCCATTCAACCATAAACACATTGTGTGATTTCATGTAATATAAAGGGGAAACTGAGAGAACCAGCTAATATGTCGGTCATCTGTATCTTTCTTTCAAATAGAGGAGGTAAAAGTAAGTAAAAGGAAATAACAAGATGGCAGTGCAAAACTGGAGTCTAATGTGTGATAAAAGCACAGCTGCAAAACTCCTAGGCATTTTTGTGTGACCATCATAATGACATATGGATACTGAAAATGGTCATATATATATGTATATATGTATATATAATTCCATTGCAAAGTATAAATTATCTTCTTCCCTTCCCTTCCCTTCCCTTCCCTTCCCTTTGCAGTCATTGACCCATAGTCCCATGTAAGTAAGTCTTCCCTTTTATTTCAGTAGGGATTAGGTTAGATCTGTGCCCAATATGTTCCTCTGAGGATTAAGGGAAATTCTTTGCCTTGATCTCAGAGGCACCTGCTAATCTAAATTTGCTGTGTGTTACAAGACTTTCATATAACACTAGGAGTTTCACACTTGGGAACTTAGTCATAAAATGAAACTTTTAGGGCTACCACCCATTAGTGTGATTAATGAGAATTAGAGACTGGGAGAAGAGGTTGACTTGCTATGAGACTGAATGAATCAATTGGGGAGTCATTAATAGAACAAAATTAAATCAACTGAAACAGAGTAACACTGGAGATGACAAGTTTACTTATAGCTATGCTGGACAAAAATTTTTACAGCTCACCCAGCAGTTCCCTGCTTCCATTAATTCCTCAGCCAAACTTTTGCTACTTTATTGACACACACAGATACTTACACCCACGCTTCTAACATATTTTATATTAACTCACTTAATTGCAATATTGTCACTGATTTGTCAGAGAAGTGTTTAAAATGGGGACATAATGTCTGTGATATTCAATGTCAAAGACAATGGGAAGCTGCATCTGATTTTTACTGTTATGATAAATTTCTCTAAATTCCTCTTCTGATTACTTTAAAATCTTTCCCAATATTTATGAGGACATCATGAGAAAATTCGGTGCAAATGCTGGATTAAAAGTATTCCACATCAAACTGGCATTCATTTATTATGTAATTGGAGACAATTTTCTTATCAGATGTCCCTTTAAAGTACATTTTTCCAGTACTGTTTATTGAATAAGCATTGCTCATGCTTATACTTTAAATCATTCTTACCGTTTTATCAAGATCCTTCAGTGCTGTAGCATTGGCATTTTGCATTTCTATCCTATTTCAAAAATGAAAGAAAATTATGAGAAGAAGTTGTGAATCAGCTGCACTCTCTCATATTATGCTATTAAGTCCTAAGAGTTCAGTCCCTTTAGAGTTAAAATATAGGCTAGCGCTTCCAACTGTGCAATCTGAAATTTAACTGAGTTTTTCATTCTTTGTAGAAGCAGATCATAAAAACATTAGTTATTTTTCAAATAAAATTGTGTTTCTATTTAAAATTGTCTTGTTATTACTGTGGTTTACTTCCTTCCATATGAGTGAATGGTGGTTTATCTCATGTTGATTTTTAACTTTTTTCATTTTTTTTAAGATAGTTTTGGTGTTGCTTATTAAATCACATGCAATTCAGGCACTTCAGAAGATTGTTAATGCCCTTGAACTCTTACTCAATAAGTGCACTCTGCAGTGGAAGTGCAGCTGATAGCAATTGATGTCATAACCATAACAATATATTGTGTTAAATTTTTCAAGAAAGCAACAGATGATTAAAAATGATATTAATTTGAAAAATGAAAATGAGTTTGGCAAATAAATAGAAACTGAACCCAAGGAACATCATTATGAACAAGCTTCAATAAGTAAACCTAGGTTTGCAATTTCAAGGACAGTTTTCTAAGGAGCAGTGGTTTGCCAACAGATCTGTACTTCTGTTCTTTGAGAGAGGAGCCTCTATCAGAGATCAAGTAATTGTAAATTTTGATTTGCAAAGAGTCATGGACCTTAATGTGAGAATAAAGGGCTTCAGTTAAGTTGCTGGGGACATGTCAAAGAGGACTGAGGATTGTGAAGATCATGTTTCAGTCTGCTGTATTATTTATAATGAAAACAAAATGAAGAAGATTCTTCTCTTTCTCTTCTCACGTACATTAGAAAGGTTTCTTTGACATCAGTGGATCTTCACCTCTTTTCAACGCTAGAAATGTGATCTTAATTTCTGAATCATCAGTAAATAAATACTTTTTTTTTCCCCAGTATAAACTCTTGCTTTAACTGGTGATGACTTATTCTGTGGTTTGATGTTTGTTTGTTTTTTTCCAGAACGATTCAATGTATACCTTATGCCTACACCAAATTTAGATATCTATGGGGAATGTACAATGCAGATCACACATGAAAACATCTATCTCTGGGACATCCATAATGCCAAGGTCAAGCTGGTCATGTGGCCTCTGAGCTCTTTGAGGAGATACGGACGTGACTCAACATGGTTCACATTTGAGTCTGGAAGGTAAGAGCTAAGGAGAAGCAGCAAGAAGAAATTAGCAGTGATTTTTGGGTAGTTGTCTGATAAGTTAGATTAGCCTCTTATTACAACGAAAGACAGAATACATGGCCTCTCCGTAGACTTCCATTTGTTGAATATTACTTTTCAATATTTTCAAACCATGGTTATATTTATAATGAGCTTAAGCTTTCTCTGACTTTTTTTTAACTGTGGCTGAATTGCCATTCTAAAGGCTTATAGATCTCACTGTGCTTAAACACTATTGTGGTATAATTTGAGTACTTTTGATGTAGAAGAAATTAATTCTGGATTATCTGGCTCATCATACAAAATGAATGGAACAGCTTCTGTTATGGTAGATATTACTCTTTTTAGGCTGTTCCTGATGACTGATTGCCACCCCAGAGTATAACTGCAAGAAGGGGAACGGAGAGAGTTGCGAACCCATGAAAAGGCTAGCTCCTTTTTATGCCTGCAGTTTTAATCTTCATTGCCATTTCCATGCTCTGGTCAGTTTTAAATGTCTATGGAACTCTGTTTTGCCCCCCTTTCCTATCTTTTTAATGCATTTCATATCTGCCATCAGGTCCACCGCCTTTTCTGCGCAGAAATAATTCAGCATTTATCCCTGTCTGTTGATATTTCATCTGGTATTTTATGGTTCTAGACTTTTTTGAGTTTGTCTTTATCCCTAATGCTAAGCTGAATTTTCTGAAGCAATCTGAAATTGCAGGTGTCTCTACTCTCTTGGGTTAACCTCACTGCCTCGTTAAAAATCTTTATACGCATTTCAATGTGTACTTCCTTATTCAGTACTGTTAAAAAATATTCAAAAAAGTAATGGGTGATCACAAACAAAAATATGGATCAAACAGACCGTACAGCCTAAGAAGATAATGACCAAAATTCCTCTGCAGGTTCTTATAGATGGGAGCTACCACTTAACTCATAATTTTATATGTCCAGGCTGATGTCGCCAGAGCATTTCAGCGCTCTGCTACACTTCAGCGATGACTTCACCATTAAAAATCATGAAGACATCATTACTTTTTTTTTTTATTTAATATTGTTGAACTAAAAATTAGCAATGGCTGATCCATGTTCCAATTTAATTTCAAAGATTAAGTAATTCAAATATACAATTTTAGCAAGAATAATTTGCTAAATCATTCCTTCCCCAAGTCCTCAAACTACCTCATGTAAAACTATTTCATGCATTTCATGCAGCATACCTATGCAACACCAGAAAGCAAATAAAACATCAAAAACAATGTCTGAAACCCACCATGTTATTTTGGGGAAAACAAACAAGTAAGCAGACAAAGAAAGAAACAAAAACCCTAGGATTTAGCTTCATCATCCAATTCTTTGTGAATATCACACTCATCTGACTCTTTGGCTAAATTTCAATTTGCAACTATGCATTTTGTTAAAGGGGAAGGAGTTATTTTTGCATAAAAAGACAAATGAAGACTTACTAATGTTTTCTTATTCAGAGTAGCATATCTGCCTGTGAGTAGATCCACTTCTTTTAATTGATTATGTCTTTGGAAATGGGAATCGTCGTTAGCTAAAATTAAGCTGCTAAAACTAATTTGGATTAATGACTTGAAGTTGATTTCTTATACGTCTCAAAATGTAGGTGTGTCATTCACTACAGTGTTTTATTTATGAAAAAAGTCATTCTATATGATAGTGAAATTCATGGTTTTTTACAAGATAGTTCACTTTCTGTACTGCTCTACTTTTCTCTACGTCACATCAGTACAAACAATTTATGTACAGTGATTGTGTATATTCAAGTAAAATGTGAGTTTTATATCTCTGCTTTTTTCAGACCTCCTACAGTATTTTAATTCCATACTAGTATCTGAATATCATCTTCCCCTACAATCTATGGACTGATAAAAAGTGGATTGTTTTCCTGTGTTTTATTATTATGATCTAGCTCGCCTTTATCTGTCATGCTTTATTGTCTTTGATCTGATTCCTTCCTTTTGCTTGCTTGGGAGCACTTTATCTGTCTGATTTGGAAATGCATGAAGACTAAATTTAGACTGGCAGAAAAATGAAGAGGTAAAAAATAGGCCTACGGAAAAGTCAGTATCTTCAATTACATTTGAAGACTATACAGGGCAAGACTAACACTAATTTTCAAATCTGTTGTTGATTCGTTTGAGTTTTTATTTTTATTTTTTAATCACTATCTTTCTGAACATGTTTTTCTTTGTCCCTTGATCTGCTAATACATTAATACAGTAAATTCCTGATGCACGCTGTATTCTCAGAACTGAAGCCCTCATCTATGTTTTTTAAGAATGTTACATGTTAAAAGTGATGTTGCTTTCATTTTTTCCTAAGGCCTAAATATTAAATGTAGACAATTGCTTTAAAGAAAATATTTTTAAATAGGTTCTTATTTTTTACCGAGTTTTAGCAGCTATGCATGTGGTTTGCATGTGTTCTGTTTTTCATATTATCCATACCAGTTTTGTTGTTTTCTCTGGTTCAGAAAAAAAATCCCTCCCATTAAAATAAGTGGACATATTCACAAAGAGATACTTTGATAAATAAATGGATCAAAATTAATCTTTTAGACAATTAAATTTATCTTTTAATAAATATATTGCTTTGCATTTAAACGGGATATGGACTTATACGTATAAAACTAAAGTGTTCATTTGTTTAATGAAATGTAGTAACTACACAAATGGGATGATGCCTAAAATATAGGAGGAATGAACACAGATTCTTTTAAATTGCCAGATTATTTTGTTTAGTTTTGCATTGAATTAGAATTTGTAGGTATCTTTGCATTACCTATGAAGTTAGATCCATCCTTATTTTTCATTATTTAGTGAACCAATGAAAGTAAATATTACTTGCACAGTCATTTACTGAATCTCAGTTCTTTTCTACCCAAACTCTGCTGAGATTTCAAGGAAGCACAGTTTTGTGTGTCTTAGTTCAATGCTGGATGGAGGGTTTCTCATTATTTAAAGTACCTGATTAGGGCTAATCCCATGCAATCTATCCATCGATCTGAAAATAGTAAATCATAATTCCATTAGGCACTACAATAGCTTTGTATTGATTAATACTGTGTGTCTAACACAGTAAAAGGATCCCACGGTAATTCAAAGCATGTAAGGTAGGAGTCTAGCATTTGCTTTTCCAAGAGCTATCCACCTGATCAGCTTCTGATTGGCTTGGGGAGTTTTAATGTTGAAACATCAATGAGTCAACAGGATTTCCTTAATTTATGGACCTGTGTGATGTGATCCAGCACCTCATTTGCATTATTTTGGATATTGAATGGGCTGGAGACACTAAGAATGCAGTTGATATGCCTGAGTGCGTTTATTTCTCTTCAAACTTTTGTAACTGCTACCCAATGTATGTGGGCGTTAGTCCATGACTGTCTCTGTTTCTAAGTCCCTGAAATGGGAAGCACGCTCATTGTGGAACTGCCCACCTAACTCTCCAGATAAAGGTACTTTAAATTTGGATTGGATTAATTAATTATAGAATCAAAGAATCATGTCACCAACAATGATGTTACACAGTATTGGTCCCAGTACTTAACCCCTTCCACTCATCACTGTTTGCCACATGGACATTGAGCCGTTGACCACAACTCTTTGAGTGCAACTATCCAGCCAATTCCTTATCTACCAAGTGGTCCACCTGTCAAATCCATGTCTCTCCAATTTAGAGACAAGGATGTCTTTTGTCAAATACCCTGCACACGTCCATTTTGCACAATTACTTGCAATCTAAGAAACATGCCAGAAAAGTAGTAAAACCAGTACAGATGAAATATCTTATGGCCTAGATCAGGTGTGAAGACACTGTTTTCATACTCCTGCCAAAGTTACAGGATGCATTTTGCTGATGTTATAAACCAAACAATCCATAAATTCACTCTCTGGAAATTGCAAAAGGCAGTTGTCCAAGCTTTCCTTTTAGCAAAACAAGCTGGCTTAAGGCACCTCTTTAGGAGCGTAAGAGAAGATTCCTAAGAATTGTTTGTCATCTCTCAGGGTGAGGCACTAAGATAAGTAAGTAAACACATATGGATTCTTTGTTCTTTTTGAAATGTTCTTTATTTTGTTTTGCTGCAATTCTGCCATTTACATTAAACAATATTTTCTATGTATGGAAACTGTCTGGTCACATCAATTAAGTGCTAGCCCTAAGTATCCAAAAAAAAAGCCAAAGTTAAGCTGAAGTAAAGCATGGTGAGAAAATGCAATAATGGGTTGGGCTGTGGAGGCCCCAGACAAACTTTTTCAAATACTGTAAGTTTCCAGCTGAGTAGAGAGGTGGAGAGGGTAGGTATATTGTTTTGAGAACAGAAGGAGCCACAAATCCATGACACATTCTTTTCTTCAAAATGTATTTTCTTATATTTTGAAGATAAAACACTAAAATTTATGTATTTCCAAATTTATTCTTGCTGTGCATTCAGAGACACCCATTGAACCACACCAAACTATTCCTTTTTTTATTTGCCTTTGATTTTGTTTTTTTTCTTCATCAGAGAAAATCTAATGAAATGTGGTATTGTCTGTCACTTCTAAGACCTGGAATCTGTTTCTTTGGTTGAGAAAATACTAAACTGAGGCATTGCGGAGTGGTGACATGAGAATTTCTTGGATTTTTTTTTTTTATGCAACCCAAGACTGACTTACTCATTTTCTCAGTGGTAGATACACAGATGGTAGGGTCATCTGAAGCAGAAAGTTCACTGTTTGCTTCAGGCACTACATCTGACTGAAATCTTTCATTTGTCTGTCAGTCCTCTGTGGCAATTTTTGATGTTAATGTGAAATGTATTAGTCAATGTGAATTTTCTGTGTTTTGTTTTATCCGTTTTCTCATTGGCTGTTCTCTTCTTTTTGTATTCTTTCCTCAAAGAGTACATATTGCTAAAATCTGAAAATAACTCTAAAATAAGAAACAGGAATCACTTTTACGTACACACACACACACCTTGTTTCTTCTGTAATGACTTAGTTCTTATTTTAGGACAAGTGGCATTTTTACCTCTGAAAAAGTTTAATTAGTTCCTGTTATTTAACAATGCCCAAGTTATACTATGTTGTCATAGTAGTGTTCCATTCCTACTTTTTTTCCATTCCAACTTCAATACAGCTCTCAGTTTGCCTCCTGCCAAATTCCTGACCTGGAATAAGTTCTGGGTTAGTCATCTGATTCACTTAAACCCTACTTAAAAATGAGTTGTGTGTTTAACTCATCTATAGGACTCTTACTCTGATTTAGATTATGGTACCTAATCTAAGAACTCCTTTACTAGTGGAAACTAATATAGCTCATTGTAAGTGATTTATGAATTTTGTATTTTCTCTCTGCCAAAGCTCCTCTCAGACTGCTCTAGTGTTGGTAAGTCAGAATGTGTTCTACCAAAACTCATATACAATGAAATACTCCACAGTATAACCTAATACGGCAAACAGAAAATTGATTATATACAAGCTTTGCTATCCTAAATTTCTACTGCATGTTGTAAAATTTTTTTTTTGTTTTGACAATTCAGCCATCATATAGACACCTACAAAACACTTTCCCCAACTGACAAAGAGTGCCATTCCACTTTGCTGTGAAAGCTCTAATTTTGATGAGAAAAGCAATGGCATCTCAAAAAAGACAATGTATTGGCAGAATAAAGTTACCTTTATTAAGATGTAATTTTTTCATAAATAGATGGAGAAGCCAGTGACTCCTATGACAGAGGCACAAGCTTTGTAGCCAAAGCTGTGTGGAATAGTAATAAACAAATTTATAAATATTAAATTGATAGAAATGAGCACATCAGTAATTCATTAATTCACCATTGTCTAAGCAGTAAATTTCCTTATGAATTGCTCTGAATGAAATGTGTACAATTAGAAAAACAGTCACCTACAGTTTGTCCAGTTAACCAAAAGACATACAGCTCAAAAAGAAAGCCATAGTCTCTGTGGTATTTATAGAAGAGTCTTGTGTTTACGTATTTTACAACCCAGAGGGTACAGCGTGAAATTTCAAGTGATCACTAGATATCAAATATCATTGCTATAATTCAAATGTTACAAAGATTTGTAATGAAATTGCTAAGAATTGTATTATGCTTGCCTAATGTATTAGCAGACAGGGTGTTATGTCCCTTCTGATGATCCTGAGATATCATGAACTGTGCCCTTCAGCTGAAGTGCACAGTTTGCCTTCTCTCTTCATAACACGGTTGTATGTCGTAATCAAAATAGCACTTGTTTTAAAATATTTTCATACCAGCTGTCATTTTGCTTTCAGATGGCTTTACATCCACGCCTGAGTTCAGATGTTTTATATTTACTTACCATATTCCAATTGTCACTTTTTCATAAATTTGCTCTGTGGTAAACTGTAAGCATGCATTTTTAGATTAATATTCCCGATGCTGAATATGACTAATGAGGTTATTGCTGTCTAATGTATGAGCAGAGGAGCAGCAGACAAAATAACTCATACATTCTTAATCACATTAGGACTCACTTATTGTTCCAACTCTACATTTTAACATTTGAATTCCACAGTAGGCAATAGCAAAAATTAGTTTCATATGGCAGTTGTAAATATCTTGAGATGCTGCAACACTAGGCCCTTCTCTTTCCAAGAGCCATAATAACATTTAACCTTCTACCTCAAAAACAGGAGGATTGAAATATCTCAGCTTTGAAATGCAAAACAATAGAAAAACCCCATTAAATAAAATAAAATAAATAAAGAGCAAACCCCAGAAACTCACATATACAAAATGCTAATAAAATTTGTAATGTTCTTAATTTTTATATAGATACAGTAAGAGCCAGAGTGTTTATTTTAGCATTTACATACTGTTGCATCTCTCCCTCAGCAAGCCTATTTGTATAAGCTAGTTAAAAATGCTGAAACTGGGCACCTAATTGTCTATAAAGACAGTAGGAGAGTGTTAAACACTTCATAAGGGGCAAAGCCATGTTTTGCACAGAGATCCATCTAACCAGCAAGAATGCTAAGCACAAATAAATCCTCCTTTTCTCCAAAGCTGTAGTATCATTGATTGGAGAGGAGGTTTGAAATGCCCTCTGTGCTGTGGCTGTGTACTGTACAAACATTGAAGGAAGTGATCAAAATGCAAAGGCTGGAATTTGCACAACAAAAGAGCCTTGTTCATGAATATTTAGGAATCTGTGCAAACCTGCACTTGCACATACACCGAGTATTGCAGAAGCATAAAGGGCCACAGTTTTTAATGTTTGTGAGCTTCATTTGTTGTCAGGAACTGTGATTCCTCAGCTCCAGATGGCACACATGTTTATTCTAATGGTCATTTTAGTGTCTGAACAATTGTCTCTTGTATGTCACACGAAAAACTGCAATGGAAGTTACATTTTTCTCTGCCTTGGGCCTTGGTTATACTGGAATCAAGTTGAGTACAGCATGACTGTCAGTCACTAGTCATGAGCTAAGAAAGCTGCTTTAGCAGGCTGGTCTTGGACGTTTTGCCTAATAAATACCTAATTTCCCCTGTTCTTTAGGGTTAATGCGTTGTTCTCACAAAGGCACAAACTCATTTATAAAATATCTATTGGCATTTTTTTTATTAACTTCACTAAAACATAGCTTTTATTGATGATGAGAATACCCAGTAACTTTGCTTCAAAAAGAGATCAATGGAGTAGCTTTGGCCTTTACTGTCAATCACAGATGAATAGCAGTTCCAGAAGTAACTCTGTATTCTGGCTATAGTAATAATATGAGAGCAGAAACTCTAGTTTGGGAATTTCCATGGTGGTGTTTTTTGCAGTAGTTGTACTCTGGCTTTTCATTAGTAAATTGAATGTCATTACCGACAGAGCTATATATATATATGCGCGCGTGTGTGTGTATTTTATATATATATGTTTCCAAACATACTTATGTATGTGATTTCAGTGCACCCAGGACTGTGTTGGAATGTCTGAGTAACTGTGGAGGTTACTAACTTTTTAATTATTTTTTTCTATTGCTGTAGTTTTTTACAAATTGCAGAACTCAGTAAATAATCACAAAGGTAAAGAATGCTTTCTTTAACTTTTCTTCTCATTTGCTTAATTAATGATTTCATTAATTATGTTACTGACTAGAAAAAAAATCTTTTATAAAAAACTATAGGTAAACAAAACCAAAACAATAATATCAAAAGTAAATTAGTGGGGAGTTTGCATTCATTTGCTTTTTGTGTGAAAAAAGATTATTATTTTTATGTCCATACAAGCCAGAGAATACCTAGGATATTTTGGTTCAAAACTTTAGAACATGCTAAAAAGCTCTTATGTTCTTCACCACTTCTGAACAGTTGCACCCTTAATGAAAACCAAGTTACTTTTTGTGAACATTTGCTACTAAGACAGATACACACACACAAATATGTTTAGAGATAGATATATAAAATAATATAAAATGTGTTCTCCCCAAAATGAGTATATAACTAAATAGGAAGACCTGAAAGAACTATCAAATTGACCATTTGTGAGTAATTCCTTTTATTTTTTTTTATATAGTGATACAATATGCTGACTGAATACAAATCCATGTGATAAATTCCAGGTTTTGTTTTCACAAAGCATTTTGCTAAGAAGAAAGTAAGTCTAATAATTGAAAACCATGGTGCAGCCCTCTTAGCATATTTTATATATATATATAGTGTCCCCCTCAAGACTTACTGCAACTAAATGTCCTCTCACTCTCATTTAAATTAACTAAAAACTATCAAAACATTGGCACATAAGGGAGATGGAGAGCGCTTTACAGTAGATAAATCTCAGTATCATTCTGCTCAGTAGCATTCTGGAAAAGTTAGGCTATTTTCGAGGTGACTGGTTCCACAGCCTTCTTTAATCTTCCGCTTACTTATAAGGTACTGCAGGAAGGTTTGTCCCTTAACCCCTGTTAGAGGAAATGCTATTAGCTACTGTGTCCCTCTTAATAGTTCTTCTTTGCTATCATGGTAAGTTATTACTATTATTGCACTATTAATAATGCTGTACTCTGTGGTATGTGATTTATTTCTGCTGTGAGTAGTCATTTGTCACATATTTTCTAAAAAGCTTCCATCTTACTAGAAAGAGGGGAAGGAGAGGCAGCATCTAATGGAATCTCTCAGTCTCAGCAGCTCCAAACATCATTTGATCTTTCTGACTTTATAGAAGAAAACTCAGTACAATGCTATAACTCACTGAGATGCTTCATCTACTTGATTATCCTGTCAGTGGCCAAAAAGTCAAATATAACATGGCGCTTACATAACTTGCTTGAACCAGTACAAAAAAACGTATTTTCACGTTTTAAAAATTTTATTTTTTTCATTCTCTGTCCAACTTTGAAAATTCCTCTCCTTTAAAATGTTACTTCAAATAATCCCTGATACACTTTTTGAAAACAACATTTTGGGATGAATGACAGGAGAGATTTTATTTTCCTGAAATGCGTGCTGAAATTTCATTAAATTGACTATAAAAGTGAATAAAAATTATCACTTATTGCAAAACTGCTTTTGTTACTATGCAGTATTTAAAAAACTCATAAAATTGACATTATCTGACCATAAGTATCAAAGTATCATTTACTGTCAGGAATGGGATTGAAGGGCAGAAAATTTTATAGTCTAGGTCATGATTCACTGGAAAACCCTGAAATTCTTTCAGATGATGACTGAGGGTGCCAAACCTTTATTTAATGAAAGAACAGGTTAGATCATCTGTCTTGCTGGTGACTTACTTATCTAAGAGTACTGTCGCTGCCACCAGAGAATAAAGAGTGATAGCAGTGATGCAAATCAACACTGATCTGGGGAGGACCAGGGCATGAGTGTGCTAAAGCTGTTTTGCACATGCATTGGACAGCAAGGGAACCAGTTTGCTTGAACTAAAATAAACTCAAGGGTTTGATGAAAATAGGAGGGAAGGTTTTGTGGGGGTGGGGGACAGAACGGGCTAAACGCACAGAATAGGAGGCATTAGGAATGTGGTGATATGCCTGGGCTCATAAGACAGAAATAGGGAGGGAGGGAGGGAGGGAGAGCCTTTTGAGTAAAAGCAAAAGGTAGCTGGTTTCCTGACGGGACACTGTATCAGCTTTTGGAGTACGTGTAGCATTTTAGGAGCTACATCTAATCAGAGCGTGTGAAAGCTCTGAGCAAAAAGTATCTAGAAGAAGTTGGCCAGAATAAGTGCTTGTCATTGGCAGATGTCGACAATGCCATCTCCAATGTTTCATTTCACAGGTACTTTGCCTTTTTGTGGGAGGCTTCTTTAAGCCCCATTGGACCAAATTCTCAGAGAGAAACAAGTGAAAGATGAGTATAATTAGCTCTTGGCCTTAGAAGCACAGATGAAATGGAGGGCAGCCAAGAAAAAAGTGTTCAGTGTATGTGGAAGTAGTGTCAAATAGCTGGTGAAAAGGACCGTCAGAGAAATTAGAGCAGAAATAGTAATACACAGAAATAGAAATGTATATTAGCATTTATCTTGAGACTAATATTCTGTCTATAATAAGAAGGATACCTACAATATGAATGTTCCAGAGTGAGAAAATGGGGAAATAATTCAAAAGATAGGATACTCAAAATGGTTTAATGACGTAAATGAAATAGCCACAAACATACCCAAGCTATTATGTGTGAATATCTGGGGAAGGTATGGTCACCTTTTGCTGCATGAGAACAATGAATATCATTATATATCATACTGCAAATAGGGGATTTTCACCCTTTGTCTTCTGCCACCTCTGGTGCTTCCTTTTTGGATAGCTCCATATAAATGTTTGATGAAGCCATTAGGTATTGCATCTCTAGTTCATGGATTTTTTTTAAACCTGGCATACAGAATCATAGACAGAATGGATTGATGCATCCCAGTGTTCATCCATCCCACCTCCATGGCTATTATAAATTTCTTATAAAAATATTACTAAGGCAATGTAGAAGCCTTAACTCTGAAATATGAACTAGAGGAGTAAGCTCCAGTGTAAAAGTAGCTTTTTAGTGTTTTTTCAAAGCAAAGGATGATCGCTTTTTTCATTTTGCCTTCTAACAATGCCCCAAGTTCCATGGAAGGAGAGCAGGCATGCTGTGCTTTAAAATGTTATACATTAAAGAAGATGCATTTCATACTTTTAGATTCTACTGTCCCAAATTTATTTTGCAATCTTTGTTTTTCCACTCTTCTGGTGGACTTGTCAGGTGCATTTCTTGTCACTTAGTAGTATCTCATGCTATGCAGAGAGCTGGTCTGAGGAAATATTTGCTTTTTACTTTACCCGATGTCCTCACTAAAAGGTGTCTGTATGCAGTACAGCATCAGTAGTTTCACACAGTACTTATAGCAGATATTCAACTAAGAGAACCTAATCAGAGTAAGTGCTGCTAATTAGTGGTGGAAACACACATTTATCAGAACGTTAGAAAGTGGCTAGCTGTTGCACCCCATGAAGTTTTAGAAAGAAGATTATATGAGATTTTCTAAAATATGTGGGGACCTCAAGTATGTAACTAAACTAAATACTGCTTTCTGCTTAATTTTCATTCTTTTGTATGCCTTTCCTGTCCTTTTCCTGCATAATTTGATATATGTGATTCTTTGTGATGATTTTCTTTTGCATGACCCTTTTTCTGTTTCTTTGGTTTTACACTTGTTCACTTGTACCTTTCCCTACCCACTTCCTTGTGTAATTGAAAGGAGTCTCTTTTATGTCATATAATTTTACAAAAAGTATTTTGAGTATTTTCAAGCCTTTATCAAGTTGCTACTTACTGAGACACAGATTACAACTGATTTTAGCTATCAGGCTAATAAAGTATCTTTACTGAGAATTTTCTCACTGCTGGAAGAATTAACACAAAAATACACACAGTCAGAGTTGGAGTCAGAGATGCCAGGTGAATGCAGTGTGACTTGTTCGATCCATAACAGAATTGCTGCTCTTTGCAATTGAGACAACAGAGAAAAATCTGTCTGCTTCACTTCTGTCTGGCTTATATCAAAGAGGAAAAGTTGAAGCAAGTGTGAGGGAAGTCATGTTTCCTCTCTAAATTAAATACCACATGTAGAAAATTGGTGGAAGTTCAATGAATGTTTTATACTTCCGGTGGGAGGCTGTACATTTTCTGTAATTATTTTTTTATGTTATTAATGCACATCCAGTTTACCACCAAAGGCATTATTGACCACTTGTGTCTGTATGCATCTCTAATTAAAGTTCAGATTAGAAATGTGGCCTTCAGCTAAGATCTGCAGTTCTTACTGTCAGCACCTGAGAAATACAGCTTTTCTTTTAAACAAATCCCTGCCTTGTCTCATCTCTGGTGCTTTTCTCTGTCCCAGGGGTTGTTGCTGTGGTAGGCTGCCCCCAAACTGGAGTTGACAATCTGCCAGTTCTGAGATTAGTGTTGAGTCCTTGGATATCATTAGCATATGTTAATTACTCATTAGTATATGTACATAGCATGGTGAGTGTCTCTGAACCAACCCTATGTGCCCATAATATTTGCATATGACTTTCTGAAAATTCCTCTGTGGCCACAGTGGTCAAAGCACTCACACCTTAAAGATGGAGAGTGACATTGAAAGAAGACAGCAATACTTAAATCCCTGTCACGACAAAGTCATACTGTACTGAAAGTTTCAGAGAGTGGCAAACCATAAATGCTTTAAGTAGCCAAAAGCATTATTGATGGTGCATTTAAATTGGGAGGGCAGGTGGGGAACACTTGAAAGGTTTTATTTGGAAGTCGTCGTAACTCAAAAATCTCAACACAGAGTGCTCAGTGTGATCATGATTTCTTTGCACTTTGCGTGTCCCACTTTCGAAAAGAGAGAATATAGCATTAATTTTCCATGAACTGGAAAAACAGATGTTTTGAATACACACTGTAATTAAGTGTGACTAATTCACTTTGATTTCCTGGTTCTATGGTTCTAAACCTGGCTCTATGTTAGTTCTTTAATAATTTTTACCTCATTGTCTTGATATTATTCATCCATCAAAAATGTTAATTGTGGTAGTTCGTTCCTTTTTGGCCCTCCAGAAATTTTGCCTCCTCTCCTTAGGTGGATATTTTCTTATACTTTGATCAAAATGCAGGAAATATCTGTTTCCTATTCTCTCTGTCAAAATGAAAAGGAGAGCAATGAGACAAACACAGATCTGTCTGTATCAAGGTAGGGGCAGTGTGTTTCTAACACACTGCAAAGATGAAATGTTATTGAAGCATTATAGGACAAATCCTCTTTCAAATGTGGTCCTATGTTAAATTCTTAATATCATATTTGTTGGTATGTGCACATGTAAAACTGGTTTTTATTAATTCTTTTTAGCTTAACTTGTAGATTGAGCATAATCAATTACTCCAAATATTTGGCAACTCTACAGTAGTGTCCAGTTTAATAGCTTCTAAGCAGCCCAAGTTGCTCAAATATGAAGTAAAATGAACAATTATACCTATGTATATTAGTTCTTTGGCTGTTGCTGTGCTAACATCTGTTAACTGGCAGATGCTTCCTTCTTACAAAACTTGTTACTTCCTGAGAAAAGATCAAGTAAGTTCAGAATTGTGTCACATTGGGTTCAGAATTAATACAGCCTCTAGTGAGTATCATCTAAGAGGATTTCCATCTGCAACACCGTGGGCAAGGAGTGGTCCCAAACAAAACTGACTTTAGGGCTCCAAATGGGAAGGAAAAACAAAATTAAAGAAGTAAGAAAATAAAGATCCTGGGCCACTAAGTTTTATTGCTTCTCTTGTAACAAGTAGCTCTCACAGGGCTCCTGTATTGTTGTGCTTACTGCATTATTATAATTTCTTTTAACCAGCAATGGCCTTGTTTTATGTCTAACAATTTTGTATTTGTCAAAGTCATCAGTATTCATGTAGATTACTGTTTCTTCACCTGTGTTTTGCTCCTGAGGACAGTGAGAAGAGATGAGTAATATTGTTATGCAATGTGTTTGTCTTCATTGGGGAATATTAGCGCTGAATGGGGTACCAGAAGTCCTGTAGCAAATATCTGTATTTGAATATGATCACAGTTTCCAGGGCTTGGAACTTATATTCCTCTCATTTAAAACTGAGATAACAAATAATAGCAAAACCATGAGTGAAAAGATTTAACCAAAATATTTAGCTGTTTGTAGTCTTTGCAATCTCTTTATTTTTCTCAGGCCAATGTTTTTCGTTTGTCTGTTTGTTGTACAGCCAACTATAACTGCTGCTTCTGTGCTAAAATATTAATAGTAATGTAGGTGTGCTTGGTATATCTTTCAGGGAGCAGGTAAGAATAGATACTTGTCCAAAACACTGTTAAATAGCATTTCATCATTACCAACAAGACTTGAGCTTTAAAAACTAACAGAACTGATTACCTAACAACATTATCATATCTTTCCTATTACTTAAAATGTCAAAAATGTAAATGTCTTGTGTATTTAAGAATATGTCAACAATTAGTTTTATTATCCCCCCCTTTTTTATGGATAAATTCTTTTTCATGTATTATATGATTTTTTTTATTCTAAAGAAAATTTTAAGTGGTAAAAGTCTCCCTAACGGGGCTTGTTTTGCATATGCATATGCATTAATTACCTAGACTGATTTCTTAGATAATAACTGAATACTGACACAAGAGGGTAATTTGCATATGCAACCAAGAATCCTTCTTACTTAGAGGTAATAAAGCACAAATAGCACAATTTAATCTTCCTCATCAAAATGTCTAGATCTTGTTTTATGAAACTACCCACATTTTTTGTCTCTTCCCGCTTATAGACTAAAGTCATAGTGAAGTTTTTGGGACTTAACTTCTTAAACTCCAGAGCATAACTTCTCTTATCAACTATAGTTTCATTTCTAGGCTCTAGGAAATAGAAAACAGGCTCTGCACAGCATGTTTACTATTATGTATGGCTATGTTTCATAATTACATGTGGCTCTCCACATTCTATCTTTTATGCATTACTTCAATAAAATCATTTTTTCTGCTTTTTATGCTGTAATTAGCATTGAGAATGTGTTACTATCTTTGACTATTCAGCACCAGTTACATTTATTCTGACATATCGAATTACAATAAATAAGAACATTTTAATTAGAATAGATGGGAAAGCTTGGTATCAACCAAATGAAAGTGGTCTGAAACAAGTCCCAGACAGAATCCTTCTTATCAAAATTGAACCTCGGGAGAAAAAAAATTAAATACAATCTTTTCACCGTGTCTTATGATGGACAGGGATGGATAAACTCAGTGGAAATTAATTACAGCGCTAGTGGCCAATCATTGATAAAGTCCAGAGAAAGACACAGCCTGCTTTCTGGACTTCCATTAAGCAAAAAGTGGGAAGCATCTGACATGCAGGAATGGGTTAGTGCCCCTGAAGTTTTAGCAGTGAGATGTGTGCCCCATTAGTCTAAATGTGCTATCACAGAGGGCAGCACAGAGACAGCGATTGTAGAGGCAGCACAGGCAATGAGAAGAAAAAATATCCCAAGAGGCATAATTACCACTAGTACTGTACAGAAGTCTCTCCCATCTGACAAAACAAATAAAGACATGTTTTCGTGAGCAAATTTCTGTTTATATTATATTATACCACTTAAATAGCCGTTTGGTTTAGTCAGAAAAAGAAATAATCTTATTGTGAAAAGGTACAATTCTCACCAAAAAATCTCCCTTTTAGAGGGAAAATTCTTTTCAGAAAGACCATCAGTTTATTTAACAGACTAGCACATAAGATTTTTGTTACAGCAACTGCATATAATATCTTAAAATATCACTTGGAAAGTACTAAGGTCCTCTAGGAAATATTGGAGCAAGTCTGATGGATTCCTCTGAGTGATGAAATCCCAGCTACCTGGGAGCAAATCACCACTCATTTCCACTCCCTCACTGAGCATTTTACTTCTCAGAATTGCAAAATGTTGCCATAAATGATCTTATTAGGAAAGCTGCATTAATGGTATAAGAGATTCTTTAGTCCTTTTAGTTGAAAATGCCGAGGATGACTCAAGAAATACAAGATCTGACCTTGACCAAGTCTTCAGGGCTCATCTCCACGATCAAGTTACTGAGCCCTATCAGAGGTGTGGTAATACTCATGTTCCCTGTATTAATTTGGGCCAAATTCAAGGAGATTCCACAGGAGTGTTAATTTAAGTTTAAACACTTCTATCTATATCTCATGAGCATGTGCAGGAACAGTGGAAAGTTACCCACCTCAGCTGATGTGCAACAACATGATAATAAATGGTTGTAGGTGAATGTCTATAGCCAGCAATTAGTAGATATCATGCATAATTACTTTCTCGTGTTGTATATTCTTGCCAGTAAATAACTATCATTAAGGGGGGCAAGCAGATACCTCATATATCACATAATTTTCATTATTTGCTTCTCAAATCATAAAATTGCTAGGATACCCAATTTTATCCATTTGACACTTGGATAAAACTCTGAAATGCCGACAGCAAAGCATTGCAATTCACATAGGGTATGAGTAACAGAAAACGCACAGTAATCTATGTCTTGTTGTTCTGGATGTTACCCTTTATGTTGTTTCTTTGCTTTGTGTTGACTATCTTCATTTCTCTTTCACAAATTTTTCATCAGACATTTTCACTACTTTCACCGACCTTGTCCCAACTTTAGATCTTTCTAACCATGTCTGATGTTAAAGTTCTGTACCTGAATCAATTACACTTTGAGCACATTTCCCATTAATTGTCTTCTCTCTGCTTCACCCATACACCTTTCCTAGGTCCCATGCATATCCTATTTATGTAGTTACCTTTTTTCTTATTGATTCCCCCACCAAAATGTATCCCCTTTTGCTTGCTTGCTAACGGTAAGTTAGGATTCTACCAAAAAATCCTCTGCTTTTCTATCCTGTCAACATAGAAGTTGACTTACAATTTTATAAAAATGTACGTAGTTTATCTTACAGTGGTTTTGATAAGTATTCCTAGGTATAAAGGGAGCTTTTTATCTAAATATGCCCCAGCCACAAAGAGTTTACTTGCTTCCTTTTTTTTCATTTTCTCAGAAAAGAACAAGTTTCAGAGGAAGCAAGCTAGCACGTGTTGAAGGCTGGAATGAGCAAAGAATTTGGACCCTCAGGGGAGCTTTGCATTCATTTTATAGTGAGGTCTACCGGTTAGCTAGCCTGTCTTTAGTGTATGCTGTATGTAACATCCTTGCACACAAAGAACAAACAGGATTTCTGTCAAAATGGCTTAGCTCAAGTTGACATAACAACAAACAAGGAAAGAACAAAAGTTTGATATCCACCAGAGAGATAGTGTTTGCATGTATCCACTGATAATCTAATTAAGTTGGAGAAAAAATTGCTAGTTTCCACTACTTTTGAGAAAATCAAAGCTGTAACAACACAAGAAATATGTGTCTCAGTTCAGAGTTAAGCAATGCATACCAATTAGATTTTTCCCGACTGACAGCCACAGCTTCAAGGCTTTAAAGAAAGGCCATCTTTTATTTACTACTTGTCTAGTGACAGTAGCAGATCTGGTCCCATATGTGGCATCTGAGTACCTTCTTCATCATACAGGGAATAAGCACTAGATAATTTTATTTTTGGGTCTTGAAGTGCTTGAACAAACAGCTTCACTCTTTAAAGGAAATAATTTTTCACACATCAAGTCTGAACAATGAAACACTAGATACATCCAGTTTGGTATTAGTAACTTTTCAGTTACTAATTAGTAACCTATTCATGATCTGTTCTCATTTAAAAATTTGAAGTCCTTTTTTTTTAAGAACAAGAAATGCTAACCTAGAGTAGTAGTAATTTCTTATATATTAGTTATTAATAACTATAGTTATTCATAATAATGAATAGTAACAGGTTTACAGTAACAGTAATATAAATAGTAACATGTTTTTATGATATTTTTTCACTGCCTATTTGAGGATGTTTACCTTTTTTTTTAGTTTTGTATGTACTTTTATATACTTTTGAGTAATGAATTTACAAATTAGCCATTATTTCTTTAATGCTAAATTATTTGAGGGTAAAAGAAATCATTCAAATCCTTTAAAAATAGGTCTAGCTATATGAAGAACTAAAAGTTTTTATTACATTTTTAATTTATGCTTTATTTTTAAATAAGGACTTACAGCAAATTTTAGCATATAATGCTTCCAAGCAGCTTAGTTTTCAGACAACCTTCATTTTTCTGCAAATGCATTTTACCCTTAACTGAAGTAGTGAAGCGAAGCTGAGATGTCAAATCCTTGGCCTCTCATGCAGTTGCTGAATATTGTGCTGTTTATTAAACTTTTAAATATTTCAACCATGATAAGAGAGCATGAACCTCTGTTTGGGAAAAAGTACCATTTGTTAATAGTGGTCAAGTCAAATTAACAAAATTTCCTTTTTAAAGGGAGTTCTGCAAGGTTAATATTTAGCATTGATTCTGCTCTAAAAAGACTGAAGCTCAGTGAGCAGAGGCAGTGGGAAAGCCTTGTGTGAATTTGGGAAATGTTGCACAAAAGATCTGGCAATACTAGTGGGAAAAAATCTCTTTGGCTTGAACAGATGCCCCACCTTTAAGTAAAAGCAAGAATTTTCACTGTTCGTGACAGACCCAGTTTGTCCTGGGCCACAAGCTTAGTTCTCACCTTTTCTCTATTCCTTCCTCTGGCTCTTGAGACAGGTCTACTAATAATGACAGTTGTGAGAAGCTGTATCAGTATTTGAAGAAGTAACATTCTTTATCTACTGATTTCTTATCTGCCCAGTTATATCATTCTGTAATAATACAGAAAAAAAATGCACTTTCCTATTTTAGTCAAAGCACTTCATACATTTTAATGCATAGAATCCTTAAATATCCTAAAGCACAGGTTAATGACATCCCTGTTTTAAAGTTAGAAAACACAGAAATAGAGAAGCTAAGATCAGCACTTTTCAAGTATCTGCAAACTGTGAAGCTTCTTGTAAAAATAATAAAATACACAAAATCATTTAAATTTGCTTTTACGCTGAAGGTCATACTGAGTTGGTTGGGCTGCAGTGCTCAACTGTGGCAGTATCAGGAAAAGAAGAGCCCCACATCTTTCTTCTGTCTTTTCTCTAGAGTGATTGTAAGAAATGTGAAAGTTATGAAGATATTACTAAACTGACATAAAATCATTAACATTTTTTTCTTTATTAAATACCAAAAATTTAGAAAACTATTTTGCAGGAAATCAAAAAGTCATTATGACAAGTTTTGGAAGTCTTACGACAAGTTTTGGAGTCTCTATGCTTTGGAAAAGGTCATTTTCATTTTAAAAGATTGGTAGAAAGCAGATTTTTTTAAATGTTTCTCAAAAGTTCCATGCAGCAATTATTTGATTTATTTTAAAATATAATTCAGAGTAACCACAAAGGATGCAGCTAAAAAAAAGAGTATGCTTTAAACACAGAGAAATGTGAATTTACCCACAGTTATTTCACTTTTAGTCTTACCAAAGAAACACATTAACAAAGTTAAACCTGAAACTCTGTCTTTAAATATATCTGGCACTTAGTACAGGCTGTAGTGAAAAGAGTCTATTTATTCAGCTGTCTGTATTTGACTGTAAATAGAACAAGAAGTGTGTTGCAGCACATGGGCTTGCCCATTCCCATTGGCCAGATAAGGAAAACTCCTCTGTTTGTTTGGCAAAACTCTTAAGCTTAGAAAAGAACACCTACCCCTTTCCCTGTCCCCACCTTCATCATGCGTAGGAGTGCTTCTAACTAACCCTAAAGCATGCCACTGCTCTTGATGGCATAATTACAATAGAATTGAAAATGACAATTTTCTAACAATTTTTGCTTTTGCAGAACTTGATGTGCCAGATACTGATTGCTTCATTCTTGGGACCACCAAGTCCTGTTAAACTTCAAAGCCAGTTAAGGGTATTCGTCGCTTTAAAAAATCATGCCCTCCAATTCTCCTCCACCTCCAGTTTTGAGCAGCTGTGTGCATTTCATCCATCATTAACCAAGGAAGCCCATGGTCCAGACACTGGGAGGCTGCCATCAATGGCTTTCCAGCCTTGGCATGACACAGCCACCCACAGTCATCCACCGTTGCGGTTGGGAAGCAGGGCCCTGTGGTGGTCGGGGTGCAGGGGCAGTGCCACATCCTGCACCACCGTGGCCAACCAGGGCACATGCAGGTGGTACAGACCCTTATCTGATGTGGCGGTGGCCAGGTTTTGCTCAGGCAAAACAAGCAGCTTAAGTCCTTAATCTTAATCATGCCCTATTCCTTGCTGCCTTGTTTTTATCCCTGCGGGATTTTTCATCCTTTGAAACTAAGAAAAAGATCATATTTTGCCTCGGTTTCTGAAACCTTGTCATTTTTTCCAGACTTTCCATTTCACGGTGTTTGAATTTTATTAAGATCTCTTTACACAAAAGCAAAGTACCAGCTATACGATGCCCTGAGGGATCTGAAAGGCTGTTGCTATAATGTCGCAAAACTCTGGAGACATTTTGTTTCCACTAGAAGCTCTTTGGAGAATTGTGGCTAAGGATATAAAATATCTTAAATGTTTACAAGCAGGGAACTTGATCTCTGTTGGAATTCAATACAAAAGCTTTTCTTTTTTAGTCTATTAATTAGTGCACCACATTAATACTGATCAAATAATACCTGTCTACAATGTGGGTTGTATTTTCTTTACATCTTGAGATGGGGAAGGCTATTTTCATTCCAGAATTATGGATAATATCCACATGGACAGTATGAGAAATCACTGATTCTTAAGACTGTGACTTTTTTTTCAACATCACAGATTATCATCACTAAGTATCTCAACCAGGTAATTTCCAGAAGCACCTCTGTTTTATCTGTTTCTGTTTCCAGCACTCTCTGGTCATCCAAACCATAAGTTCTTTATAGGAGGCTCACAAAAACGTATCTCCTCCAGTGAATAAGGAAAGCTTGTCTAAGGCTTAATAAGGTTTTATTTCACCTTGAAATCAGCCTTGAAATCAAAAGCAACTGCTGAACTCTTAGTAGTCTCTTATATGGCACAATAGTCCTGTTCAGACAAGTCTTGAAATAAAATTTTGTAGGAAACTGCATTCTAATTTGACAAAAAGCGGTCTCATGAAAAAAAATTTCCATTTTCAAAAAGCTGTAATGTGTGTGCATGCATGCAATATGGCAGGAAGCATATTTTAATGACTGTTTGATTCAAATAATATAGATCTATAGGTTCATTTGACAGGAAGATATTTTATAAGATTTAGTATTTGAAAAATCTTACAGAATCTGGGATACAAACTCTAAGCATATTGATATTTTAAAAACTGTTAGAATGTTAGACTATTCAGGACACGTTTTTCTAAAATGCTTCGCAAGTCTTTTCCTCAGGCTTTTGGGGGGCATGCTGAATGTGCTGCAATATTAAAAAAAGTTAGACTACTAATTATAATATAAGCAACCAAAACATTAAAGGAATCTGGTATTTTAAGGCAAATGACTCAAGTCAACAGTATTCTTTCACAGATAACTGAAAATCTTTACAGGAAGTATCTGACCAAACAAAAATGCTTTTTTAATCCCATTTCTAAAATTGCAAGAAGCCTATAAAAATAATATAATGGAACTACTAATATAGATATGACAAAATGCACCACTGTTTAAGACCAGATATATATATCCTCAAAGTACCGGTCACTCAATGATCTAACACTGTTTGCTCCCATTTTCTATATTTCCCAGACATCTTTGTTGTTGCATTTACAGCTACAGTGATATCACAGATAAGGATAAGAAATGTTGCTCTCTAAAAAGAAGAAAGTGAATTTTATTTCCAGTGGTTTTTTCCACAATTTAATCTTCTTATCAGAAATACTGTTCGTATTGTCAAATAGACTGAATGGTTTTTATAATTATCAAGATATCTTTAGACACTGCCTCACATAAATGTACTAACAGAGACAGTTGTAGATTAACCCTCTTAATGCTGTCTTTCAAAACAGCTTTTTTGTTGTGATTAACTATAATAACATTTTTAATTGGTCAATGTTCTCTTAAAATGTCAGCTTTTTAAAGTTATGATGTTCTCTGTACTTCTGGCATCATTTGGTTAAGAAAATTAAATTTGTCTCACAATTACCAGTGCAGACATTTGAAACAATGCCGGAAATAGTTGGCTGTATTACTCAAGTTTTTATTTTATGATAAAAGTTCTTTTTCACTCTCCAAATGATGATTAAAACTGAATCTAAAGGTTACACTCACGAAGTTCTGCACATCTCTTGGAATATGTCTCTCTTCAATGGTAAAAATAACTGCCAATGTTCAGAATTCCAGAGTTTTAACTACAAAAGTTGGCATTTTCTGCTACAAGGTGTGCACTTTTTTATAATAGATATGAATTACACGGTACTCATTTTTTTTCTTCCATTCTGTTTAAATCTCACTGCAGGATGTGTGACACAGGAGAAGGGCTGTTCACCTTTCAGACACGAGAAGGAGAAATGATATATCAGAAAGTCCATTCTGCAACACTGGCAATAGCAGAGCAACATGAAAGATTAATGATGGAGATGGAGCAGAAGGCACGGGTAAGTTCCCTTCACCAAAATCTTTAGGCTTATAAAATCTAGTAATGAGAAAAAGAAATATGGAGTAATAGCAGTCTGTGGATTCAGCCATAATGACAGTATTAGCTCTGTGGCTAAGACAAAACAGACTTTAGGTTTTATGTATTTTCACAGTACATAAAATTTTCAGCATGTGCTACACAATGGTCTGTTGTTGGTGTCTTTTTGGAATGGTGGCTACCATTAAATGCTAGATCCATGGTTACCATCTTGAAAATTGTGGCTCTATTACTCAAAGATTAAAACTTTAGCTGAAGCCAGCTGTGAGTGGACTGTTGGTGAGTAGGTGTTAATTGCTCCTTACAGGCAATAAAAATAGCCAGTATAAACACTCCTAGGTGACAGCAGACATGTTCTATTTTTCTTAATACCAGAAAGATATTACCTTCCCTACACTATCATAAATAGCAAAGCAATGTTGGTTCAAAAAGAGGGTTTTTTTTAATTTTAAATTCAGAATATCCAGTTTTCATGAGTTGTATTTAAGCAATTACTGAAAAGTTTGGAGTTTTTTAGAACAAAAAGAAAAAAGTGTTTCCTGTATGCTTAAAATTAGAGATGGTCTTAAACGATCATTCCTGAAAGCTAACTTTCAAGTGTGGTTTGAAGGTCTTTTTATATCCACCAGAGAGGAAAGATATGGGGAGGAGAGAGAACCTGGTTTGTATGCTTTTCCTCTCAGGTGATCATAATTCCCCACATGTCTTTTTCCCTAGAAAGATATTTCAGTGTAATTGCACCATTTCCGGTGACTCTCTCTTCCTTCCTTCCCTCACACACCAAGTACATGCCCACAGTCAAGCAAATGTGACTTGCATGATCTTCTCCCCCAATCACTGTTCCCCACCACTGTCAAAATATCTTGCTCACACTCTTGAAAGAAAGGCTCTTGCAAAGGGCAACTCAAGACTCCAGCGTTTAACTCCTTCTCCTGATTACTCGCCAGATAAGTCTCTCTTCCTCTATTTATTGAAAAAGAGACTTGAAAAAGACGTAAATAAACATGTCAAAATCTGTTATGTTGAATGTGCCCCTCAGACCCTCTCAGTGAGAGCTGAGAGACAGGAGGCCATAAAAAGGGGTTTTTTTGGTGTTTTTTTAATAAAGGTAGATAAGATTTACAACAAAAATAGACAAAGTATGAGCATTTCCACAGTAGTTGAGATGCACGAACTTTGGACACAAAAAACAGGAAGAGGAGAGTTCAGAATTGAGATTAAAATAAGGTTAAGGACACAGGAGCAATGGCTGGAAAGTCCAAGACAAAATAGATGATAAATGAAAAAGCATCTGAAGTAGCAGAAATGGTGGCAAAAAAAGACCAACCTTCATTCTTTTGGGCAGAAAGCAATTGAATAATAGTCCAAAACCAGGAAAAAGCATCGTTATAAACATGTTTGCTTTTAAAGTGTCTGCACCAGTAAGAGAAATTAAATCATTTTCATCTTCCTGGAATAAGTGCTTAGACCAGGATCATACAAGATTTCCCTTCATGAAACCATCACGTTCAAGTCTTCCAGCTATCGATTAGCAGCTTTGCTGCTTAGCAAGACTGTTTCTGTTCTACCATCAGATGACTTCCTTGAAACCTCGTTTATGAATGCTGTGGCCAGATGGTATGTAATATCAAACTCTGAGAGCAGGTTGAGAAATAGAAATGATTCATCAGCCACACAGTGTATAATGTACTTGGCTCTGAGAGGAGGCTGCGCTGTGATGTGCAGAGGGAGGTCGGTAGAGGCTGGTAGAAACTGTGGGCTGCGTAAAAGAGGCTGAAAAATCTATTGATTTTATAGTTTAAGCTAATGTAGCTTTGGTTTTTGAAGCTCAGCTGCTCCTGACTGATGGGTTGCTGAACTTTTAAGGGGTCATCTGTGTCATCTGCATCATTTGAGTTGTATTCATGTTAGAAACCAAATCTGAAGATATTAAATAGACTAAGTATGTGTTATTTTCCTTTTATCAAGTATAATTGCTTCTCCAACATCTAAATCCATCACTTATGCCTACATAAATTTTTTCATTTAGACCTGAAATTGAAATGCAAGTGACAGTATATTTTTAAATCAAGGATCCAGAGGCCATAAATGTCTTTTAGGTTTTCCCAAAGCTTGACCTTTGATCCTTTGTATCTGTAGCTCTATATTTGCCGGTTTTTGCTCTTTCACAACCCTTTCTGTAATGAACAGCTCATGTTTAATATTATATAATTAATTTTTTTTTGGTAAAGGTAAAAATGAAAGGAATTTTTAAAAGTAAAGAAAGCTTAAGGCTAATCCATTATTAAACAAATCAGAGAAAGGGAAGAAACTTACTGATAATTCCAACTTTACTCCTTCCTTTCAATCATTAGAAGTTATATACTAAAAAGGACTCCTGTATATGTGTGTGTTCTTTCCTACACATTTTAATTATAATTACTTATAAGTACTTCAATGTATTAATGTGCACTGAAGTTTATTAGTGTATTAATATACACTGAAGTTTCATTCAATTTTTTCCAGATTATAATACGTTGTAATTCAATATTATAAAAAGTGAATACAGTTTATAAAGAAAATTAATGTTCCCTTTTTACCAAAGCATCTTTGATACATATTATGGTTAGTTCTCATAATGAATATACAAGTATTTTGCCTTACTAATAGAAAAGATAGGGAAAAAAAAAAAAAAAAAAAAAAAAACAGAAACAAATTCTGGCAGAAGAAAAAAGGTAAAGTTAGTTACTGCGGCCAGAGACTTGTCAGATATAGGTATTGCAAGCAGCCACAGACCATACTTATTCCATTTATGGAGGTCTCTGCACACAAAAATACTGCTTCAGAATACTAAGCAATAAATTCATTTTCATGCTAAGAAATCCATTGCTCAAGCCAAGTAACATGCGGGATAACTATGTGAAAGAGAGATACATGAGAAGGAAACTAATTCTTCCCATTACCTTCAAAAGTACATGGACTGGACACAAAATTGTTCTGTGGAAGCTCATACAGTATCACATCTGCCTCATTGGCATCACAAGCAGGAGAAACTCAGTCAGTTTAAGTAGGCACTCATGTGCGCAGTTTTGTCTTCTGACCATTTCTCTTTCAAATTATAACACTGGAAGAAGGACCTGAAATTTGGGGTGAATAGTCACTAGCATAGGTATGGTTTCAAGACGGTTGTGTTTCACTGGGACTGTATTTTATTCAAATATTATGGCAAAGTGAACAATGATCTGATCAGGTGGTCTTGACTGAGTTTGAAACATTAAATTGGCAGAGTGATAGTGTTTTGTACTCACTTTGTTTGGGACAATAGTACATTTGGACCAATGCTAGTACTTAAATTCTTTTCGAGGAAGTTGTTATCTGTATATTCACTTTTTTCAGTCTTTCTGTTTTAAATGGATCATTGTAACACAGATGATAATTTTGTTTTGCAGATGTTTTGGGGGACGAGGTGACATAGGAGTTTGTTAATTTGGAAAAAAAAATCTAGCTAAAAGGAATAGGATTCTGCAGGGTTACTGAGCTTAATTAGTTTACAGGGGCAGCAATAAACCATTATATCTTCTCAGTCATCCAGTCCTGAAAAGAAAAAAAAAAAATAATACACTCCTCATAAATGCTGAGTATTCTCCTCCTTGCAAGCAGTAGATTATGCTGGTTCTCATGATCTGTTTTTAAAGAATCTCAGTTAAGCTAATTTTCACACATGCAGCGTATGAAAACATTTGTTCTCAGCAGCACTTGTCTATCTAACCTTTACACCAGGATGACAACGTGCTTTAAGGCCTGATATTCTTCTCTAATACCAGCTTTGATCTTCTGCTACTCAGCCTCCACTAAAAAATGCCCCTGGTGTAACTTCTGCACCCGCTGTTCTTTCAGTATATAAAATGGGAGTTAAGAGCTGTAGATTTCTCATGTTATAACTACACATATACGTGAGGCACACTGAGGAAAAAGTCATACCTTATAACTTATAAATTACTTTTTTCAAGAGCTGCCAGTAAAAACCTATTATGTAATCTCAAAAGAATTAAAAAATTACAATTTGTAAATTACATATTATAGAATATATATTGTAATTATAATATATTGTAATTATATTATTTATAATTCTAAATAAGATAGCACTAAAGTTAATGTTAGCCAGCTGAAGTTAATCAAATATCAGTAAGACTGAAGTATAAATGCATGAATAAATGATGATGGCGCAAGTTTCATAACTTATTATCATAGGAAATTATCATAGGAAATGGAACTGGGCTTAAGGAGATGTTGGAGAGGAAAGTGGCTGAGAACGAAGCCTGAGAGTCATTTAATCTTTCTCTTTCTTATCTACAACAGAATGAGGAAAGTAGCAGTATTTCATAGGACTGGTCTGAGAATAAATATAAATGACAGGATTGTCATTTATGTAAAAAATGTAAATAAAATAAAGAATATGAATGTAAATTGTCAATGTAAATCATAAAAGAAAACAACAAAGTCTGAGGCTGGGGAAAATAACAGCATTAGTTTCATAGTGAACTTTTAATTTAGCTTTGCTCTGTAAACAAGTCTGTACTATTTCTCCACATATTTTTAACGTGATCACAACCTAAACAAATACTCATAGAAGCAATATGGGACCGAATACCATCAACAAACACATCAAACATTCTAAATTTTCATTTTAAAATGATGGCTTCAATTTGAAGTATACTAACTTTGCTAATGCATCTTCATGGCTTTGTCTGGTTTATGGTTGTTGTTTATGTCTTTGTTTGATGCTTTACCTATCTCCTATTATTTTCTAGTTGTGAAGTATGGGAAATGCAGAGAGACACTAGTGGCTGCCGACAGCTCAATAATTCTGTGAAATATTTAGTTAAAATATATGTCTTTTGGGCTCCATTTCAGCACTTCAATTTACTTAATATGAAAAAGTTCTTTTATGTTGTAATTCTGCCTAAGTGCATTTGTGTCCAGTCAATACCTTGGGGAGAAAATGGTGAAGAAAATTCTAGAGTTCACCCATAGATGATCCTATGTCATGACACACTGGTCTCTAAGTACATTTTCTTCTGTTTCCAAATTATGTATAAGCTCAAGTACTGAGGTTCTGAATATATATGATCATTCATGAACTCATGCATTTTATGTAAGCTAAAGTATAGCCTCAGGACAGTTATTCATGCAAATACTTAGCTCAATATTGTTCTGTATCTCTTATCTACTGCATGATGTTGCTGTATAATGTTTGTTTAGAAACTTTATAACCCTGTAAAAAGCTGGATGCTTTATTACCATGCATAGTTGGTGAATTGTTTACTTGGTTCACACCAGTGTTGTGGAACTCATTTTGATTACTAGTTCTAGAGGTCTTTGAAAGTTACAGGTTAAAGCTGAAATAGCTTTGCTATGCTTTTGACAAAAGAGGACTTCTAGAGAAGTAAAGCATACCCTTCTTTGCAGTAGACCACTAATTGAAAATTGGGAGTGTTCCACTGGATCTGTTTGTGCACTGGGAAGTCATGACCAGCTCTAAATATTGCCAAGATCAACAACAAAAAACAAGAATGATGACTTCTTTCCCTCCCCTCCCACCCTGCCTCCAGTCAGAATCTGTGTACTTTTAAGTGAGTTTTGTAAACTTAGTTCCCTTAAGTATCAGTAATTTCCCATAGGGTTCTTGGTTCATTAAGCACATAATGACATTTTTCCTGAGACTGATTATTCTGTGACAATTTTTTTAAGAATTTTGCCAGGCTTTTTGTTAGTCCTCAGGCTCATAAAACTGTATGTACTTGGGTGAAATAAATCCTAGAGTCATGTCACAAGTCTATTCCAGACATTCACCACTTCAGATGTAAGGGTATTGTGAAAATTCAGATTCGGTTTCAGCAGCAGTTAATGATTCCTCAAACTGGAAATGGTTTATTTCTTAATCTGAGAAGAGATTATTTGAAAGAGAATATTTTCTTGAATGTAGACTTATTTCATAGGCATTCTGTTACTCATATCCAATAATAGGCATCCAAAGAGTGTAGCAGCATTAAAAAACTATGCAGCAAATGTCATTCACTTCCTAAAAGAAAATACATCATCCCGCCATGAAATCTAAACTCCTACAGCCACTAGACATCCCTGCCTACTCCTTTCTTACCAAGTCAACACCTTTTTTATCCCCTTCTTCCTCTGTCAGCTGCAGGACTCTACTGTGGTCTATATGGCACCCTGCAGGCAGTGAGAAGATGAGGTGTAAAACCTGACTTCTCCAGGGGATGCTGCACGCAGTCGAGGTTATGGGATGTTTGCTGTGTGCTGAATGAAACCGCAGTATAGGGAAAGTCTTCACTATGGTGAGGAAGGGTTGGTGCGGTTTCTAGAATGGACTGATAGAGGCCAGGGGGAGGGAGCTGGGATGGGGGTGGGAACAGAGCTGTTTGTCATATCAGAAGCACTGCAGACAACATAAAGATTTGTGGAGTGTGTAGGCAAGTGGTGTGGGAAGGTGCAAGAGCAGAGCTGGCAAGTCCTTGCATAAGAGTGTACCAGATATTTTGGTAGTTGATGATGTCATTTAAATGACATTTTGCTATTCAAAAACTAAAGCTTGCTCTGGAGTTTCGGATGTTTTTGAAGCAGTGGTATTCATGCGGGCTCTCATTCAGAGCATGGTGGGAAAAATTAAATTCTTCCCTTGCCTGACAGTTTTGAAATCTCTCTTATCTGTAACCATTGGGCTGGATGATCTTGAATGCAAAAAGATGCTCTAAATCTCTCACAGAGACTAAAACCCAAGTATCTCACTACATGGATGCGCATCCTAACCTAGAAATTACACTCATTCTTTCATTCTTAAAAATTTCTGGAATATTTTCTATAATGTTAGAGTATCCTTCTAGCTTTCTGTCTTCTGTAATACCTAAGACTCAGATTTAAAACTGCCTTCCTCCTAAAATAAAGTAGGAACTGAATCAAAACTTGTAATAAAAGCTTCACAGAGGTATCTCAAAATTGAGATAATTCAATCTCTTGTCTGCCGGGAGCCTGCTCCATCCTATGAATCCATCCTAAAGCTGCATACATGAATGCTATGAAGATTGTTTTCCCTGTTCTATTCTCCCTATCTATATGTTTGCATGAAAGAATTCTGTATTGTGACCATTTCGATTTAAGCAGCCAGGATCTGGTTAGTTTGTTTAAATGCAACTGGGCAAAGATGTTTGCATAGTCAGGTATCTGAAGATGCAAGCCCTCCTGAGAATTTAGTACGTAGGTGCTTTCAAAATCCATGTAGCCACCTGTCTACATTTTAGGAATATAGGAAACTCTTTTAAAGAGTTAGGTACGTATTTCTTAGAAGTCAAGTATCATTTATTTCAAATTTACAAAGTTGCATTTGAACATAAGTGGATTTGAAAGTTGGTAACATAAGCATATTTGCAATTTTTTTCCTTATACTTTGCAAAATGTCAAAGAAAAAATAAAAGCTTTGCAGAGCTATCAAAGTAGTTAGAGAGGCAAAGTCAAGTTGAAAATTATATTTGTTTCCAGAAGATGCAGAAAGTGAAAAGCCAAAGAACTTTCCCTGAACAAAATTGATGATTTGATTAGCAGCCCTATTTGCTAAAAGCTGGGGGTGGTATAAGTGATAAATTAGGAATCATTGCTGTAATTATACGATAGTTGTTGCATAACTATTTGGCTGTTCCTAGCCCTCCCCTTAACTAAACTCTGAGAAGCCTTTAGTATGGAAGGGAAATTTTCTTTGGCATTGTGTACATTTAAAACAACTTGCTTGTATAACTCTACTGGTAGGTTTTTGTCATCAAACTGTCTTAACAGAGGAATACTTAAGTATTACTGGAAAAATAATTCTCAGGCAAGTTCTCCAGTGAGCTTAATTTATTATTAATCTCATACCTGTTATATTGAGAAAACTGTTTCTTGTAAACTAAAGTAGCCAATAGAGCTCCTATTATTATTAGCAAAAATAATAGCTGATGAAGTCACCAGATGCTCTCAGGAGACAGGTATTATTATAATAATTATACTAATGAGCAAAATGAGGCACAGAAAGATTAAGGCCAAATTCAGCTGCATATGAATTGCTCAAGGTCATAGAGTAATCAACTGTATGCTGGGAATAGCACAACAACAAAACAACAAAAAAAAAAATCCTGAATCATAGTCAATTACTTATTCACAGAAGAATTAACTTCTGAAAAAGTTATTTTTCACATGATCTTCATCAGTCTTTTGAACTATAGTATGATTCTGTGTCTCCTGCCAAGCCAGACCTTCCTCAGTTTCAGCAACAAGAATTCTTTATATCACCCAAGGGAATAGTTAAGGCTTTGTCTCTGATTAATAAGAAACTTCTTTATCAATGATTTACAGAGGAGCACAGTGCTTTTCAGAGAATAGGAGAATTATAAAAAGTAATAATCTGAGAGGGGATCCAAAATTCTCATAATAGTCCTAAAGTTACTCTGTAAATCCCTCCTTGTGCTTTTTGTGCTTTGGCTCATCAGGTACCTGTTGGTAAGGCAAAAATTAGGTGAAGTTCACCCTTTGTCTTCATTTTGCTTTTTTCTCTGCTTCAATTCCTATTCACAAAGATGACAGATTTTTTAACATAAAAATTATTTCTAATAATCTCTTTGATTATGTTTAGTCCAAAGACAACAGATATTTAGTATCTAAAAAAGCTGTGTCTGAAATACAGGCATCTTTCCTAGTACAAGCTCTCTTGTGATATGTATTAATCAAAGCCTGTCCAGATAGGGGTTGTTTATGTTCCTTTTTTTCTTGGGTCATGGTTCTTGCCTTACTGATATCCCATATGATGCCAACCATACTAACAGTTTCTAATTAACAGCTGTGCAGAATCTGTTTCAGAAAAATGTAAGACCGTAGAACAGACAGGCTGACCTTGTACTCCTGATTTGACATTATTTCATTTACTACAGTAGCTATATTAAATAAAGATATGCAGCTACTACAGTAAGCAAAATAATGTCATGTTAACACACTGGCACAGTACATCTCATTAGCTCTCAGATTTTCAAACTTGTGGACTATAGGGTCAGAACTGGCATTGGAAGGGACTGCTGGAGAACAGCTCACCTAATCTTCTCTTCAAAGCAGGGGTAGCATCACAACTAGATCAGATTCTCCAGAGTCTTATCCAGTTAAGTTTTGAATACCCCCAAGGACATAGATTTAATCCAGCGTCACTGATCATATTCTGCTTCTTAGAGGTTTTCTGCCAGGCTCTCCCCATTTTGAGGTTTCTCTTGTGCCAGGGCACAAGACTCTGTGAATGCAGCTGAACTTCCAGATGTAGTTTCATAAATGCCAAATAGTGGGGAAATGTGATTTCCCCTGACCTGCTGGCCATGCTTTTGCTGTGGTCCAGGATGTGGTTAACCTCCATCACTGTGTATGTACGCTGATCACTCGTTATCACCAGGACCACTATGTCCTTTTGGCAGAGCTTTTACCTAGCAGCTCAGTCCCCAGGCTGTACTAATTCACTGACTTGCCCTAATCGAGTTGCAGCATTAACATCTGTTATGGCTGAACTTCGTTAGATTCATGTCAGCCCTTTTCTCTGCTTTGCTGAGGTCTCTCTGAATGGAAGCCCTTCCATCTGGCGGTCTGACTGCTCCCCCCCAGTTTGAAGTCACCCCCAGATTTGCTAAGGGTGGATTCTGTACCATGCTCATGTTGATGATATTAAAAAGTCAGAGCACTGACCCATTTAAACTGCAGGAATGGGTTTTTGAAAATGTTTCAGTTCTGCAGTATTCTGCAGCAAGGGCTTAAGGAAATTTACAATGGCATGGTAGAAGCATGCATCGCTCTGTTACTTATGACTGTCTCAGGGTAAAAGCTGCTAGTCTCATCACATATTCAGTCTGTGAGAATCCATTTCCATAAAAGTAGCTGCTAGGCAAGTTTCATACGGATTCATATGGCTGGGTGTTGAATGCATATCTCTGTGGTGTCTGTGATTCAACTTCCATTGACAAATCAGCCTAGGATCTTGTTTATAAAATGAAAAAACTTGTGGTCTCTTCACTATTCTTAGTCATTTCCTTGTAGGACACAGTGGTAAAAGTTGCAGTTGTTACTGGCTGAGAGATTTTGTAAAATCATTTATAAAATGATGGCATTTCTAGAATGTTTCCCATATATTATTCAGTGATCACCTTTACATACATTTTGTATTACATAAAGGAAAAAAGCAATGGATTTGCAGGTTTCCATGGCAACAACTATAATTCTATTTCCTTTGTTTCATGAAGCTGGAACTTATCAGCAAAGAGTTGTTCTGTTAAATGGCAACCATGGATCTCAAAAGGCTTATAGGGCACATGGTCATGCAAATACAACCTCTACTACAACAAGCACCTGTTGCCAGGGGGTAAAAAAACAACAACTGAGCTATTGTCAATTAAATGGAGAAGTGTTGCCAGTTTTAGGATTTATTACACTGATGCAAGTGTGTTGAAAGATACAGGATTTTGCAAACACTTCTCTGTTTCCCCCTTTCCAAATTGAGTTCCTGATTTCCAGCTATTTTTGCTACATCGGTAAACTAGCATCAGTAAGGGAGCAAAGATTTCACTAGCTTACGTTATATGCAGAATTTTGGACTTTGATTTTAAGTTCTCTGATCCAAAAAAATATTTGCAAAGATGCATTATGTACATTAATTTAGAAGTGTATGCATTTGTCTTGAATGATTGCTTAAACTGAGCAATGTCAAGAATTCTCTGTATATCTATCTAAAGACATGATCATGATGTGATTCCCATGTGTGGGAACACAGAGTGGAAAAGAATAGCCCTTTATTTTTATATACCAGCTTCTCAGTTGATTTTAAATCTGTAAAAGCCCAATAAAGGCAGTGGAGCTACTAAAGTAAATATTAACTGAAATATGAATAAATTACTTTATATTAAACTAATATGTTTATTTGTGTGTTCAAAGGCACAGGCATATTTTTTAGCCCCTCCTTCAAAATGCTAAAACTTAATTCTTTACATTTATGTACATTCATGTGCACTACACATGTTTGACTAGCACCAGTAAGTATGATTCAAGAGGCATTTTTCATTTTTAAAACAGGAAGGAAGTGTGTTCTTTTGGAAGGTATTGAATCGTCATCTAAGAGGGCTTTACTACATGATAGCAATTTTTTTTTTTGCTATTTTTTTCTTTTCAACTGAAATGTCTTTGTATGACATAAAACTCGCTTCTGAAAATGTTAGAAAGCAAAGGTCAGCAAGACTATGTGTGTTACTGAATACTAGAGTTACACACTCATAACCTTAATAAGGAATATTCATGAAAGGTTATTGATGATTGAATTGTTGATGAAACAATGTTTCAGCAAGTATTCAGAAAATTGTCTTCCTGTCATTTTTTTAAAGTTCATTGGTAACAGCAATTTCTATATACTGAAATAAGGTAGCTAAAAATGTGGTTTCCACAAATATATGTAATTGGAAACTACTGATTTGGTTTATATCACAGAAGAAAAACTTCTTAAGAAAGCTTGTGAGGTCCAAGGCGTTTTCTTTATCAGAAAAAATGAAACTCAAAACTGTGCAATGATAAGCTATCTAGCCTCTTTTTTTGCCGAAATATGTATGCAAGCCTTAGAATTCCAGTCTTTGATCACCAAACTTACTCATGTAAGGTTTTCTCAGCTGGGGACATTCTAGATTCATCCTTATTTCACATTTCTTGCCACACACTGCAGAGAGTTTTTTAAGTCCATTCTCCACCGAGGGTCATTTTTTTGTGCCATGACTTTTACCATACCAGCTTTAAAACTGGCCAAAACCAACTTCTAAGAGGTCAGAAAGGCTTTCAGCACTTTGAAGTAAAATACTAAGGGCTTGAACCCAAACATCTAAGATATGTCATATCTTTTGGCAAGAAATACCATAAAGAAACTCGACATCTTCTTCAAAGCATATCGAGTTGAGGTCGGACAGGAGCAGCTGTGTCAGAGATAGGGATACTGAGCAGAGGAAGGAGTAAAACACAGGCAGAGAGGAAGGAGGACAACACTTTTTAAGTCAGCACTGATGGCAAGTCTCACTATTGTTACCTTTGGCTTGACACACCTCATGAAAGAGAACCTTCTGGAATACCATAAATCTTAGGTTGAGTTCCCCAGGAAACACTCCTTGTGAAACATACCAGCATTTGTGGACAGTCTCTTTCTTTGATGTCTCCAACTGATACATTTGAGTTCACTCTTTCCCACCCCAACTTACTTATACCTAATTGCTCAGAAGGTAGATCTGACATTCTCCCTTTTTGTTAAAAACTTCTCTGTAATTTTGGAGATGCTAACCACAGAATTGGACACTGGTTGAGGATGGAGAGGACCTCTGGAAGTCATCTTGTCCAACTCCCCTGACTCAAGCATGGCCATACAGCGATGGTTGCCCAGGAACATGTCCAAATGGCTTTTGAGTATCTCCAAGATGGGGGACTCTACTATTTCCCCAGGCAACCTGTGCCAGTGTTCAGTCACCCTCACAGTGAAAAAGTGTTTCCTGATGTTCAGAGGGAATGTCTTCTGATTTAGTTTGTGTCCATTGCCTCTGGTCTTGTCACTGTGCACCACTGGAAAGAGCCTGGCTCTGTCTTCTTTGCACCCTCCCCTCAGGGACCGAGGTGAGGCTGACCACCCTGTAGTTCTCTGGGTCCTCCTTTTGCCCTTCTTGAAGATAGCATTATTATTGGCTTTCCTCCTGTCCTCAGGCACCTCTCCCAGTCACAGTGTTGTTTTGACAAACTAAATAACATCTCCTGAACTCTACTGGCTACTGTTAATTCCTTAATTCAGTGAAGACGAAAACTACTCCTAGCCCATCATTGACTTGTATTTTATATGACCTTCTAAGAAACACTCATAATGATGCACATCATTCACTGCTTGTTTTTGAAATGAGACAAAGCTGTAAATGAATATTTCAGTAATGAACTGCTTGAGATGAATGACCCTAGAACATATCTTTGAAGGTTAAGGTAATACCCTAGAGTTCATGCTGATCTATATCAGTGCATTCTGTGCCACCTGCCATCACTTTAAGCATTTATGAGTCAACATGATGAACTGTTCTAGGACTGTGATTCATTTCTGGTTTTGACTTGAATAAAATGTGTAGGGATGTGGTATTATTTTGGATTTTACTTTTTGTTTTTAGGTGGGTTTGTGCTCTGATCCTTCCCGTTTCCATCTGCAAATAGCTGTACCATAGACAAGTGTTATCAGTACTGAGGCCCTTCAAAACTCCTAGATTTTTACTTTTAAAACCTGAAGATTTTATAGAATCATAGAATTGTAGAATTTTGCCGTGGGTAATGCTGCTTAGAGAAATTATTTTGTAGTTACACAATCTTGTCCCCAAATTCTGTATATTTTCAGATCAGCAAATGTCTATCTGCAAAATGTTTTCCTTTGTTTCATTCAGCACCTCTGTTAAATTAAAGCTCTCATTTAATGGTAATGGGGAGGACAACCAATATCTGCAAATAATGTCTGTGCTATACTGGATTCTCTATCATAGATATAGATATATGTATTTATCAAAGAAATTAGCTCACCCTGATAGAAATCTCTCCAATGTGTTAAGAACTCCTACCATTTGTTTCAACTAAGACCTACTGTAGGCTTGAAATAGTCTCAATTCTGTTCGTGTCAGCATCATCTCTCATGTTATTAGTCAATGATTTTATTCAATGAAAAATTTGTAACATACTTCATATATTGCCTCTGTAAAATAGAATGGCTCAAATCTTATAAAGATGTAAGAACCTGACCTTCTAGTTAACCTTAGTAGTTTCCATAGACAAGGAACTTCTTTCATTGAAGAAACAGAACCACAATTTTTTGACAGAATATCAGTGAAGACACACACCTTACTCACTTTTAACAAGCTGTAAAATCCAGCTACTTTTCTCCAACATTAATCCATTGTCAGACAACAAAGTGATCTATTATGAGCTTCTTTTAGCAGAAAGAAAAAAAAGAAAGAATCCCAACACGCTTTTGCCTGAAAAGTAGCTAAATGTTCCAATTCTCTGTTTATAGTGTGGCCAAGGAGACTGGAAAGAAAAATATCATTCCCATTGAATCTCCCTTCAGAATGCTTTTCTTTCACCATTGCTTTATTATTCATACATAATATTATTCCACCACCAAAGAAAAATCATCATCCACCTTGGCACTGCAAAGCAGTGTTATTATTTAGAGATTTTTTCCCCCATAATTGATTAAGAAACTCTCTAAAAGGTCATAACAAGGTTAGAATAGCTACTGAAAGCCTAAATGCTAGAAATATATTATAAAGGCTGAAATCACTGAAATTACTTTCACAGCTAGCTTTTATATAAGTCTTTTCAAAAGACTTATGAGATCATATATGGGGGGGTTGCTAGTATTGTGTATTCTGTTAGGAACAGCAAGCTGTATAAAAGTATAAAAATAAACATGAAGCCGTGCATAGCAAATAAATAGTATGCTGATACCTATAGGTGTTTATTTATATTAACGCTCCAAACAGTCCAAATAACACATGATGATTTTCTAAGCAAGCTAAGTGATCGTGAACAAGGGATTATGGGGGAAATTATAAACAGAGAGTAATTATTAGTAATGCATCACCAAAGGGAAGAATATTTTCATTGGACTTTCATAGGAATATATCCTGCATCCAGTTTTATTACTTTCATTGAAGTTCTGGATCAAGGCGCAATCTAATTATTAGACTTCTGGGTCTTACAGGTGCAAGATGATATGGAAGTGGGTCAACAAAGAGACAGAATTCAACATACAAGGTAGAAAAAATGTTTGGAACAGCAGAATAAAATTCAACAGAAACATGGGCAAATCACTTAAGGATTTAGTGCTTAAGAAGGAATAATGTACTTTCCACTACTGCTTGGGAACAGGTCTTTTATAGAACCAGTCCATGCCACAGTACACAAGGGGATCATGTGACAACAGTATCTGCTTTTGCAAAAACGGCAAACATGACACTTTTCCGTGGTCATTACTGAAAACTCATTCAAAAAGAAAAAAATACTTCTTCCCTCCTGCTTTTTTTCTAACTCACCTGATAACTGAGCTGGTACCTCAGCTGATGCTAACTTCTAGATTGTGTGATTCACTCTAATTCATTGTACATACCAGTGAAATGAGTCTGTGCTATTCCACTCTCAGATAATGCACACTTGAGAAATGAAATACATTTCTTGACCCCACTTCCACTTCAAGACATAATATACAAAGCAAACTCCTTTAGAGTTATAAAGAAAATATAATCTAGTGATATTTAATTCATATTTCCAGACTACAATTCTCGTTAGTCTTCTGTGACCTAGTTCTCTTGCTGTTTGTTTAAAGACTCTAATGAGGATGAGAAATGAACTGGAGTTTTTTATCTGTAATAAACTAACCTATTTCCAGAGCATATCTGCAAAAAATAAATTGCCTTTATTGCAGGCTAAAAATGGAATTAACTGTACATTGTTCAGTTCTTCTCCCCAAGCCAAATATATTTTCTGTCACCTTCAGTGTTTTGACTTTTTTAATGCAAAAAGAAAATGAGAGAATAATATGCTAAGCAGATCAAAGCTCAGAACCCTAATACATTTAACAGGCTCCATTCTTTGAGTGGTATTCATTATTGATATCAGAATAACAAATCTATTTAAGTCAATGGAAATAGCCTATGAGAATTAAAAGAAAATTTAACCTTTAAGGTGGTAACCCTTTTAAGGGTTAACTTAACCCTTGTTTCGTGAAAGAACAATAATGAAAAGTATGGGAAACTTCTTACAGTGACACATTAATAGATTTTCTTTTAATTTTTATTTTAATCAAATAGCCCTTTAAAAACTACAAAGTTGTTGCTGGCAATGCAATGGCTTCATATGTTCAATATTTTGGATATTTTGGATTTGGACATTGGATTTGGATACAAGAAACAAAGGTAATGCCCAACATGTAAAAGGTATCTTATTAAAGAAAGATTCTGAAGGAAATTGGAGGAAACCTAACTACTAGGTATTTCATGTCAGATAACGAAAACACTTCAATGATACAATTTTTTTTATATTCCCACTAAAAAAAAAACTGTGAATTGATGTTTTGTTTCATGCATTTCTACTTTTTTATTTTCACCCAAGTTCTAATTAAGTCATCATTTTCTCCCTTTAAAACTGGGCAAAAAAGTCTGGATTATGTTTTGCATTTCCTGAAGTCTCATCAGATATTTGTAACAACATCATTCTAAATGGATATTTCATTTCATGTTATATTAATATATAGTATGTGTTTAATTCGATATACTGCTTTTACTTTCCTTTATATTTCTACTCCTAGATGCCAAAGATTAAGGTCAGTTTAGAGATGCAAGATTGCACAAAACCTGCAGTGACGTCATAGAATGGTTTGAGTTAGAAGGGGCCTGTAAGATCATCTATTCTAAACCCCTGCCATGGGCAAGGACATCTTCAACTCTATCAAGTTGCTCAGAGCCCTGTCCAACCTGATCTTAAATGTTTCCAGGGGTGGGACACCTACACCTTCTCTGGACAATCTGTTCCAGTGTTTCACCAACCTCATTCTAAAGCAATTTCTTCCTTTTATCTAGTCTGAATCTAGCCTTTTTAAGTTGAAAACCATTACCCCTTGTTCTATAGCAACAGGCCCTACTAAAAAAGTCTGTCCCCATCTCCTTTATGTTTTGAAAATCAATAAGATCTTCCCAGAGCCTTCTCTTCTCCAGGCTGAACAACACCAACCCTCTCATCCTGCCCTCACAGGAGAGGTGATTATTTTTGTGGCCCTCTTCTGGACCTGCTCCAACAGATCCATGTCTTTCCTGTGCTGAAGACTCCAGAGCTGGATGTAGTCCTCCAGGTGGGGTCTCATCAGAGCAGAACAGAGGGGCATAATTACCTCAAATTCATTCTCAGATCAGCTAATAATGCGTTTTTTATATTAATAAAAAATATTAAAAGTAAAATTGTAGCTGATAGGGATCTAATAGTAAGCAAAAATAACTTGCTTTGGACAAATTAACATACTATTAAATTATCATCCTTTATATGACAAACAAGGTGATAAAATCTTTAAATATGTATATTTATTATATTTCTTATATTTCTTATATTTCTATTTTATATTTTATATATTTTATATATATAAATATATATAAATATATATATTTAATATTATATATTTTATATATTTCTATTTTATATTTTATATTTCTTATATTTCTATTTTAAAGTCTCAAATTAAAAACAAAATTGATAATATATTCTTAAGTTATTTTTTTCCCAAGAATGATATTTAAATAAAATGGAAATTTCATTTTTGCTCTATGGAGTCCCTAAAGAAATTTAGTTCATCTGGTCCTTTTGTAGTTAGCATATGGCAATACTTCTTGCCCAAAAGTTGATATCAGAAGTTGTTCTTTAATTAGAGAAACTGAGGAAACAAATAACTGTGAAAGCTCTCAATGTGATCTTCTGCGCTAGAGCACTTCTTACCTTAATTTTTTTTTATTTTTATTTTTTGATTCTTTCAAAGCTTTAATGGGTACTTATAAAGTTCTTCTGCATTGGTGTTGGTGTCAGATCAGGCAGGAGTTAGTCGTCTCAGACCAGGAATCATGATATAACTTTAACCATTGCAATTCAGTCCATGGATTTAGTTTGAAATAATGAACCATGTCTCTTACTGGAATTATTTCTCATTTGTTTGCTTTACTGGAATTATTATTCTGAAGCATGCGTACTAATAAAAAGTATTGCCTACTACCTCAAAAGTAAAATTTACCTTTTCAGTGAATAAATTATACAGAAATCATCTTTGTATTGAAGTTACATGATTTTTAATAAATTTACCCTTGTTACCCTTCTATACTAACATGGTAAAATAACAGATTTCTTGGTATTGCCCTGATCTCCATAATAAAGGAAATTTTCTGTATGAACAAACTTTAAATTTTACAGTGTTTCTAAAAATAAAATTCCTATGGTAAGGCTTCTGAACTTTTTTAAATGGAGGAAAAGTTTCTGAAAGTTCTTTACTTCGTACCAAATAGTTTCCAGTAGTGATTTGCAATACTGATAAATGAAATGTAATATTTGGCTATAAATGAGCAGAAAAGGCATTAGCTGTAGCCATGGTAAGGCTTCTGAACTTTTTTAAATGGAGGAAAAGTTTCTGAAAGTTCTTTACTTCATACCAAATAGTTTCCAGTAGTGATTTGCAATACTGACAAATGAAATGTAATATTTGGCTATAAATGAGCAGAAAAGGCATTAGCTGTAGACAGGGAGTAATTTAGATGACAATTCTCAAGAAAACAAGAAGTAATTACAATAGATAGATCTGATGCAAAATATCGCAACACATCAGTATGCGTTAATACTCAAAAATTAAATAATTGTGGATCTCTGGGTAGATATTGTTTATAAAAGAGAGATTTTTTATTACAGAATAGCATAACTTTGTATAGATTTTTTTTTTTATTTGGCATTATGATTCTGAATGAGAAAAGCCTAGGAGGTAATCGTTAGCCTGCCGTAAATTATCCAAACTTTGACTATCTTCTGCTCTGTAGCTGGACTCTCTGAAAATGTGGGTTTCTAGGCATATCCTTTCTGAGTATCACACTTAACATCCTGGTGCTGGTCCTGAAATTATGGGGTTTTCTACTCTAAATCTGCAGACATAGTTGATCCCTCGGTGCTAATCCTTCCAGACATCCCCTGAAGAAATTACACGCCCTGCAGTGTCACCATGATTTGTTACTCCTGCAATTGTAGATTGTGGATAATGTAGATCCTGCAAATTATTGATCACGTTTTATATTCTGTTAAGCCAGAAATACAAAAATGTTGAAGATTTGTTCTCTTTTCTTCCAGACAAAGCAAAGGTTATACAGGTATATCCAAAGAAATTGTCAGGATATGCAGTCCTTCATCATTGTTTTTTTTTTTCTGTAGCCTAGTCTTGTCTTTCATTCACATCATGCATTGGAGACAGAGCTTTCTTTATTAAAGTTTACATTCCTCCTGTCAAGTTTCTGTGCCATAGCTTTTGTACATGTGGACACTTATCATATAGTTGACAGTTTTGGTTACATGAAGTCCTCCAGACTGGGAAAATTTTTGCTTGAGGCTGTAACCTGCTGGTGATGATGAGATGCCTCCACTTGAATGGAGGATTAGGGGATTAATGGCTCTTCATTGCTAATTCTCTACTGGTTCTCTCTTAGCATCTTCTGCATATTCATTCCAATATGCAGGTTAAGTGACCAAAACAAAATGTGATTTTAGAGGGTTTTAAGATTTCAGTTGTATGTTAATTCCTCATTATTTTAAAGTTAAAATAGACAATAATAAAATCTTGGTAGCAATAAAAATAGCTGTAGATAAACAGGAGCATATTCCTGTGTCCCTATATTAGCCTGTGCTAATGAACCTTTATACCCAAATACTTTTGCATATTTTGCATATGTGCATTCACAGTGCTGATGTTTATAACACAGTTCCAATGATAGTATGAAATCTGGGGTAATTCAGAAAATACTATCTCCATAACAACGTTGGTTCAATTTACAGTTTTGAGATTATCTATCAAGTATGATTATGTGTGATCTTCCATTTATGTTTGCTTTGTTTTTTAGCTCCAGACCAGTCTGTCTGAACCAATGACATTATCCAAGTCGATCTCACTTCCTCGTAGTGCATATTGGCATCATATTACCCGGCAGAACAGCGTTGGAGAAATCTACAGTTTACAAGGCAAGTTCCTTATAAGTAAATGTCATGTCCATTAGCTTCTTTCCATTTGACCAGAATTCATGCAAATTGCTTTTTATTTACACTGACTGTTTTCTCTCCATTTCATTTTATCAATTGTCAGGAACCTCATCACGATTCCCATATTTCCATAAAACAGGTTTCTTTTAGTTATTTTGTAAATTAATGGTGAAATTAATTCCAAAATCACCACACAAAGCTGGATAGACAATTTGTTTCTATGTAGCTTCTCAGTAGCTAATGAATGTGAGGTTGTTTTAGTATTTTTTTCCAATAAGACTGCATATGTATTTGGGCAACCTCAGGGTGTCCAATTAAATCAACATGAAGTGGCTGTATGAGTTGTAATATTAAAACAAAATAATTCTAGGAATAAGAGCTATTCTTGGTGAATTTACTTGGTGAATCATACATGTAAACAGTTGATTGGACTAACAGGACTTGTGTATATACATATCATTGTGGTTTGTCTCCAGTTCTCTTTAATATGTTTTCATTCTAAGCTATTTGCTTTAAATGCTGTAATTAACATAATTTGGTGATGACGATGAAATTGATTTGTATCAATTGAAATTATTGTTACATTTAAAATGTAGACCTTAGTTAATAGTATTGTTTTCACTTTTAAAAAATAACAACGTATCCTAAACGTATTCCTTTGCATAACTAGGAGAGGGCTTAAGGACTTTGTTTCACATCTCTCTTAATAATCTGTTTGCATAAGTAATTTACATTTAGATAGGAACTGCTCACAAACAAGAGTACTCAATGCAAGAAAACATATTACCTGTTTTCATGAAAATAAGTTAAATGCATTATATAGATGAAAGACATGAAGTGTTTTATTCTGTAAATTATCACATAAATTAAAATCAGCAGCTGAGCTGTGAATTCAGTGGGTCAGTCATTAAAAGGTACAGCATTTTTTTCCCTTCATCCCCCATCTGACAAAGGAAAGACAAATTTCTAATCATCGTTATAATCTTAAAGTTAAAAACAGTAATGGGAAAAAAGAACATAACCTTCCAGAAGTTGTTTTTTTTAAAAGTTATGCTTGTAGATCATCTTTAAAAATATTAGTCATATCACTGGTAGTTTTTCATGGGCACAATAAGAATGAAAAAAAAAAAAGTTAATGTGTAGAGATGTTGGAGTATCTGTTCTTATGTCTTTGATGGGTCCTCCCTTTGGCAAAAAGATCGTAAAGATGTTATGATATGCATAAAGTGAGATAAATGTATAGAACATCATTCCTTCTCTGCAATCTACTGTGTTTTACAAATGGCCTTTGCAATAAAGGAAATCAAAACTTGATAATTCAATTAAAAGTTTCATATCTATACGAATTGGCTTTGCAGGAGGCAACATATGGAAGTGTATTATTAAAAAAGCAATAATTTTATTTTTCAGAAGTATGCAGACGTTATTCACACTTCCACTGGAACATAGGGCTAATGAATATTTCAGACTGTAAGATTGCCATTTCTCATATGTGTATAATGATGACTGAAACTTGAGGAAAATTTTGTCTCCTTCTGCTTGCAAAACTTTTACATGCAAGAATATTATTCATCATCTGTAATTACCTTCTGTTGCAATGACTAATTAAATGCAATGTACTTGTACAGAAGCTGAAGGGAGTACAAAATACACCTTTTCCTCCTAATACCCGTTTATACTGATAAGTCTTTGCACAGCAGAAACCTACCCGTTGTCAAAGCATCAGCCCACAGATGCTTCACAGATGTGGGTGGAAGGTGGGTAGCAAGGAAGCAGATTGCGAGCATCACTTCAGCCCTCACCTTAGTACAGCAGCCAGCTGAGAGGAGCTCTTGCAGAGGGAAAAATCACTTGCTGCCGCTGTGATCTCCTCTGAACTTGAAAAAGGTGTATTACACCTTCAGAGAGGAGACCTTTTCTGTAGAGAATAATCCATCAAACTCAGTTCTGCACTTCAGGTGTATTTATGGCAAAGCCTTTTACAATCAAGAAACAAATTACACATTCCTCTGAATAAAAAAACACATAACAAACTCTAAAATGAAATAACTGCAGTGGTGTCTACCTGTATTCAGATTACTATCAATATCAGTAACAATGCAACTCACTGTTAAGTACAGTGTAAAAGTGTTTCCATTGTGGCAATTATTTCAAACTTGCAGGCTGAAGTGACTATAATTTAATTAATAACAGTTGGTGATGTATAGGGAGAAATGAATATGTGCTCATATTACCTTAGGTAAATTGGCTCTTTGGGAGTTATTTAGCAGTCGAATTTAACTTAATTAGTAGTGTGAGTTGATCTGATAATGAGTATGCTGTAGAGTAAGAAGGTAGGGGGGTTTGTGGTTTTTCTTTTTTTTTTTTTTTCTTTTTTTTTTTTTTTTTTAAAGACTACATTTCAGGTGAGAAAAGGCAATTCAATAAATGGGTCCTGGGTTTATCATCCTCTATCTACCGTGAAAACACTTACATGTAAAGACCTGAAGAAATTAAAGCACAGAATAACACTGCTAAAGGAACACAGGTTGCACAAAATATCCCAAAAATGAGGTGGGCTGGTTTCTCTCTTTCTACAGCTTTTCTTTCATTTGTGTCTTCCCTGCACTCTCAGTTCTTGATTGCACTGCTAAGGTAAAAGTAGTAATTTAGTTGTCTAATTAATCTTGTCAATAGGAACGATTTGGTGGTTGGCTCTTACTAGTTTCTGCATATCACTACCAGTATTCAGCTCCAATTTTACAGTACAGTGCTGCGGGTCTGACAGAGTTTCCATGCGTGATCTGCAGCCACTGTAGAGGTTGTGGCAATGGGGCCCCTTTGGCTGACACAGTGGTGCCCTTTCAGCTCTGTGCCTCTCCATCTGTCGTGAGATCGGGCAACTGTACCTCCTCTGCAAAATAAAAAAGAAAAGGGGAATTGCTGCCATGCCAGAAAAGAGCACAAAATTTTTACAGCCATCAGGTTAAATTTCAGACTAATCCTCTGTGTTGGAATGATTTCACTTAAAATCTGATTTGATACCCAGGGCTTTAAAAGTCACAATACCTCTTCTAAAGAGTTTATATTAATAATCCCGATCTTGCCTTTAATTAGAATTCAGAAATGAAATATTGTTCTTACAGTTTTTTATCGTAAAATAGTTTAAGTAACAGAGGAAAAAAGAAAAAATAATTACTTAAACATTATTTTTTGTGCATACATGTCTTACATGAATTGTACATTTCATGTACATGAATAATAGACAACTTTACGAAAGCTTAGAGCCCATCGGAAGATAAACTTTCATTGATATGTTATGCTCTCCTATATATAAGGATTTACAAAACTACAAGCCAAGAACAGCCTTGTGAACTGAAGTCATAGTTAAGAATAGCATGAAAAACTTGTAAGCAAAAAGAAAAACCCTTGGATATATCCTCATAACTCATTGTTTATTGTTATTACCTGGCATATGATTTAGCACTGTTTCACAAGAGATTACAAATGGAGATACAAAGCACGTATCTTTTTATGCATCAAAAGATAATAGATACTGTTAATCCATTAAATATTTTAAAATTTTGTATTTGGGGCTTTAAATTTGTTTAGGAAGAAAAAATGATTGCAGATTGAGTTTCCAGCCAGCTAAAAGGTACTATTGTAGTTCTTGCTGTAGAGAATTTAGATAGTACAAATTTTAAACAGTCAGTTTGGATATTATTAAGCAAGTAAGGCTGGGTAAAATTTTTATGTGTAAACCTGCATTACCTTTTTGTATTGCAGTTATTGAAATCCCTGAGGAAATTATGTTCAGAAAATCTAATTAGAGTCTGGCCTTCCTCCAAGAAATTCAAAATTAAGAATCACTTTCAATCACCCCTGTTGTGTTTGAGTCTGGTTTGTATTCCTTATTTGGACTTTGGTTTTGCCATTCATTATCGAAGTGGTAAACACCTACACACATAAGCAATCCTATTAATTCCTATGAAAACTCATGTGAAGGAATGTATATTTGTATAAGAATTACTCCAGTAACATCTTACATGTTTTCCTTTTAAAGAGAACAGTAATGTTTTTTCCACAGTAAATTGCTAATCACAATTTCCTTATCACAAATGTAAATTTACTCTTTCACAAATGCTTACTCCATTTTGTTGTAAAGCCATAGCAAGTAATTAAATTACACTGAAAGATGCCTGCAAAGAGCTAGAGTCTCATGTTTTTAAATTTATAAAGGAACTTTGAGAAATAAAACTATAGTCTTCAATAAGGAGAGACTTAAGTTGGAAGCACCACTTGTAAGTGCATGTCAAAATCAGAAACACACAGAAGTAAGGGCTTCAATGAAGTTTGTAGGAATTTTGTCATGGATACAGTTGTCTTTTTTATTACACACTAAAGATGTGGAAAAAATAAATCTGCTTTTGCAAATCAAAGCAGAGGGAATTTCTGGCTCCTCTTTGGCCTAGGTAAGCAACTCTGCATTGCCCCTTGTTCCTTGGCCTTGTTAGGTGAGAGCTCACCCTTCTCTTGGTTTTGGATATATTTTGACTAGAATAATATGTAGTGTCAACCCATTCAGCTAAAAGGTTTTGTATGTAAAAGGGAGACAAGGTGATACACAATTTCTCCCAGCTATATGTTTCCAGCCTTTTCAAAGTAGAAATTCTGATATGTCATTTAAAGTAATCAGAGAATATTCAAGTTGCTAAGCATTTAGAAGGGTTTGAATCATCCTTTTCAATCCTCCTGCAGGCTAATCCTGCAGGAATTTCCTATGTGGGTTTCTGCAGTTTTCTGCAAATTAAAGTATGCAAAATGAGTTGGAGGACATTCGTCATTTTGGCATTTCCATTGTTTGTTCATATGCCCAGCAATAGAGTACAGAATCCATTTCCCATCTAATCTTGATGCCAGAATAATGTGAATGACATAAAATGTTAGAATATATCTGTTATAAAAAGCTGATCACTCAGTAATGTTTCACTTAGTGTCTACCAGCAGCTAAAGCTGAAATGTTTTATAGCCTGCCACCTTCCCATTTCCTTTGCAGAATCTTATCAGGACTCTCACATTAGTAAATGAAGCCTATAAAATTTGAAGTATGAATAAAGGACACCCGAAACAGGATACTTACTGAGCAGAAACTATCTAAAAGCTACATTATTTAAAATTACTGTATTATGTGACTTCTCCTTTAGACTAGATCCTTTTATTTTGAGCTTTGAAATTCTGCATCACTGGACTGATTTTAAAATGGCATATTCAAAATGGGAAGTGTCTTAGAAACTAGTAGAGAAGAACCTTATTTTGTTCAACAGTGATTGTTATAGCAAATTGAGAGCATTACTGACAAGCCTACAGAGTATCTTGACATACTCCCTTTCATTCTGATAAATGGTTGCTGAGGTAAGAGGTTCTTACAGTTACGAGCCATGAAAAATATGGGGGGAAAGCCAAATAAGATTAATAACGAATATTCTGTTGTCAAATTCAGAAGTTCTGATTTCATTTAAGTGCTATATTGTGATGCCCTTTCTCTCAGAAGATGGTTCTCCAGTGAGATCACTTGTCAATGAGCTTATTCTGTGCTAGACCAGAAAGTGTAGAAGTCACTATTGTCTCAAGTTACCACTGAAAGCCCAGTGTAAGAAGAGCAGTTAAATACTGGCTGATTGCCTCATGTCCTTTCCAAAAACCAACAAATGCAAGTTCTTTAGTGCAAACTACACAAAGTCTTAGTTATAAATCTATTTTTATGTCTTAGCTTCATGAATATATGATGGCACTAGTATCTTCCTCACCTCTAGTGTGAGAAGCAAATCTAGCTTTGTCCCTTGCTTAACTTACCTAAAATGAGGAATCTTTACTCTGAGTTAGCTTAAGACTAACTACAGGTATGCTAGAGTCATTTGTTTTCTCTGTTGTATCATTAAATTCAGGGACCTGCATTAAATCATGAGAGCAAACAAGAAAGGTTTGCTATGTTATATCAAAAAGAAAACTGAATTACTCATCAAGGGTCAATTTTGTGAAAATTGCTTTTTTCTATTAAATTGTTTCACCAATAAGTCTGGACTGCTTAATTTGTGTAATCTTATTTTGTGTTAAGTACGTTATCACAGTTAGAATCCAGAAGGTTGTCAGTTCATTTTTGTAATTTCAAAACAATTGTAATATTTCTCTGCTAACAAACCAGATTTTCTAGTCAAATTATTCCTTAAAATCGTGGATGCATTAAGCCTCCTTTAAAACAATTTAGGGTGGGGGAAAGCCTGTATGTTTGTAAAAAAAGTACCTGGGCAAAAAGATGGATTTTCTTTAGTATCTGTTTGCAGGAACTGTTCCTACTTCATTTCCTTTCAATATTTATTTTTAAATAAAGTGAAAATTATTGAAACTGATAGTTCTATAGAACAGGTTCACAAATTTTTTATAATCTAGAAACAATGTACGTTTTGAAAATAAGCCATTTGAAAATAGGAAGAGTGGGGGACATTAATAATACCAGCTTTGGCAGCAGTAATAACAAAAGAAGCCAAGATCAACGATTTCAAGTGCAATTGATTGTCTCCAATCCCCCCCTTCACATTCTAATGTTTATGACATAAAATGGCATTATATGAATATATATTTAAGTGCTTATCAGAAATGACATAGCATTGACATAGCTGTCTGTTGTGTGGTTATTATGATGTTTAAAATATATTTGTTATAGAAAGAATATCCTAAGATCTCAAATACATTAATCCTATGTTTCTGTAAGATTGTCTTTTAGGTGTATCTCACTTTACTAATATGCAACAATATGACTGTGACATTTGTGGCACATGACATATAGTCTGTTGTTACTAGAGACCTATTTATTTTCATGGTAAGGCCAATTTAGGTACAATGGACACCCTACTCAGTATGTTCAATTTAATCAAGCCATAAGAATATACTCTTTATAATCCATAGTGAATTTCTGCTGTGCAGAACTGATTAAAAAAATCACAGTATTATTCAGTAGAGAGAAAAAAAATGTTCAAAAAATCTTAGAACATCTTTCATTCTCTATTTGTTAAAAAAAGCCTTTCATCTTGGTGAATTCTTATATTCTTATATTCTTTTTATTTGATCAAAATGATGCATTGTAGGAAACTAAGATAAATTTCACAGAAGTAAGAACTGTGAATAACAAGGGGAATTTCCCCCCAGTGCACAGTTTGCAAGATTTCACCAAATTGAAAGTTTTTTTCCTCTTTTCCAAAACTGAAGTCTGCCAGCTCCCTGTTTGAATACTAGAAGTTTGCTGTTTAGTTGCAGGATATTTATTTATCCTTCAAAAAGCTTTGAAGATGCCTTTTGGGAAAGGATGTTAATCAAAGGCTTATTACCCTGAGTTTAAGACAAAATGAGATATTCCATTTTAAAGCTATATGGAAGAAAGGAAAAGGCAATACCAGGCTGGGAAAGAGATAAGAGAGAAAGGACTTGGTAGAAAACAGAGGAAGGGTGGGGTTAGCAGCTCAGTAGTGTGTAACTGCAAACTCTGGAATTTACATTATAAAAATGCAAGACTCTTGTCCTTCCCAAGGTCTAACAATAACCACACACACCAGGATTCAGTGTAAGTAGCAGAACAGTGTACCATAAAGACATATCTATCCTGAATGCAGATAGTAGAGGTGAGGTCCTAAGTGGAATGTTCAGCAGCCAACACCTTAATTGGAGAGTGAGGCTGGAATGAAAAGATCCTTTTAAAGGATCTTTAATCTTTTAAAAGATCCTCTCTATCTAGATCCTCTCTTTAGATCCTCTAAATAAAAGATTATGTTATTGCTGTTAGGCCAAGTTTACATGCAATGGGAGTGTGCCGTAGTTATTTTCTTTGACCTGCTAGTGCATGTGACCCAACGTGGCATGTGTCATTGTGTTCCCAGCAGCATCCTGTCTCCTCCTGTGTGCAGTAATGCCCCTCACTCCTCAGCCCAGCTTAAGGAAGCAGAGGAAATCCAGCAACCTGCCTACTGAGGGAGGCACAGCTTGTCTCTCTGTGCTGGTGGGGCTGTTCTGCACAGGGTCTGTGGACTGAGAAACTAAGGATGCATCTTCTCTCTGCCTCTTGTCCACCTTGGACTTTCATCCTTACTCAGGGTAGAAAGCAGGGTCTTATGCAACCCTCCTCTGTCCCTGGGAATAATCTTTGGTGGGGGCTGCCACTGCCAGTAATGAGCCCCCTTTTTCCTCTCCAAACTCTGTTCAATTCTATGTAGCCACTGCAGACTGTTCCCAAAGCTCCTTAATATGAACTGAAGTAGGTGCAACTTATAGTCACTGTCATCATGCAAAGTATCTACATTATTAATGGATACTTAGCTGAGAATTAGCTAATTATTTGCAGGTGTGTTTTCAACCTACAAAAGACACATGGGCAGTTAGTTATATCTATACCACTGTTTTTATCTTTCTGAAATATAATTAAAAGAGGATTTTGATTAGTTGTTTGGTTTCAGTTTCCAAGAAAAATACTCATCTGCTGGCTTGCAACATTGTTCAATGTTCTTGCATTTCACTAATTAAGCAATTAAATCCCTCGGTTTTATTCTTTTCCATACTGTTCCTCTAAAATTGTGATTACTTGTATGGTGCTTTTTCATGGAAGTTAGTGAAAACTGCATGAAGCAAGTTTTCATTTTTACCTCATTTTGCTACTTTTCCCCACATGTGTATAAATAGATAACAGAAACAGAATGTTTTCCTCCTAAATACCTTTTATGGACATGCCAGAGTAGCACCTCTGTGTCCGTACACTTGCAAACTTTTTTTACTAAAGTAGGAAAATGTCTTGCTTTTTAAAAGGTTTCTGCATAATGTGTTAGAGTGTCTAATGGGAAGTTGTCAGATTTCCTAGCTTCTTGGTCATGACTGATGGCATCAAACCAGGAACACAGGTACCCAAATGCGCTTTCTATCTTCTCTCTTCATCTGTGGACATCGCAGGTTTTAGAAATATTGTTGCTGAAAGTATGGTTCAGAGCCTGACCTGAGACTTAAATTTTAATTTGAAAAAGCCTATTCTCATTGTAATTGTTATAAATACAGCATCAATTTAAATGATTGATTGTTAACATGCTTTGGCCATTTGTTTTTATCCATTACTGCTGTTATATTGCTCCAGGATGTCTCAGCAGGTTTGCAGGGCTCCTGTTTGTGAGGCGACAATGCTATCATCATCAAACATTTGAAGTCACAAGCTTTCTATGATGGAAAAGATAACCTGTTCTAGGTTACAAAATCGAAATGAATTTCATTCAGTGTTGTCAAATATTCAATTATTCCCCATTCATCAGAGCAGGTATTTAATTCTGAGAAATAGCTCAGCAGTTTTTCATCCCCTTTCATGCCTCTTATAGAAACACTTTCCTCTGATCAAGTACATGCATTTTGGTTTAAGTGTCTATCTGTTTATGAAGAGTCTTGTTTTTCTCCCAGCTGTCACCATGTACCAAGACAACACATTTTTAACAAATAAATGTGGGGATGGGGGCCTGGCAGGGGAGAGAGGAACAGGGCCAGGAGCAGCAAATTGTAAACATTACTATCACTGTGTGATTTTTCAGTCCGAATACTTACTGGTTTTATGCACTAGTAATGGTAATGCCTTTTGACTCTCTGGGATACCAATGAGAAGGTCTCTTCTCAATGCCTGTGGCTGCAAAATTGTTGTATCTTCTAGACTATAGATCTTCTGTTCATCTAGAGTAAGAATGAAGAAAAGAGATTTTTCTTGAACTCCTTCATTATTTTGTACTATTTCCTGATTTGCTGGCCAGCACTTCAAAGCAAAGAACTACTCCATCTTGTGCTCATGGATTGGACCAGCACCAAGGTGCCTTAGGACTAAAGAAATGCAAAGGAGGGCTCAAGATGCTCCTTCGTGTACTCTTATTACCTTCAAACCTTGTATCGACCTGTAGGAATTAGCCATAAATTTTGCAGTGGTGTTTATTGTGTAATAAATTACTGAAGAGGGGGACAATTTAAGCTGTTATGTTCAAGGTGTGACTGGTTTTTCACTTCTGCTGCAGTAAATCAGGAATTTGCCAGGGACGTGAATGACATTATGCTAGTGCAATGAACAGAAAATTTAAAATAGTATCATTGCTGTGAATATAAGATACTTAGTCATTTTTTTATTTAAATATTCAAAACTACACAAGATGTAAAAGAGAACATTCATAACTAGACAAGAAAGAAAAGGTAATTTGTTGTTAAAGAATTGGTCCTCAGCTATTACAAGTCATCCTTGCTCATGGAAAAAAAAAAATTCTGCTGACCTAGACAAGATGAAAATCTTTCTCTATAACTCATGTCCACAGAGCACTGTAGCATAAACAGGACCCCCACTTTTGAGCATTTCTTCAGTGGCCCATGTAATTATGTAGAGCCTTTTTGACTGAAGTTGATATTTATTCTGATAGCCATGGATCTCTGTTGGATTTTTACACGGCAGTGTATTTGTATTATATGATAAAATATCTGCACATTTACTTTCTTCTTAAAAGTCATCTATAAGAAAGAAATTTCTTTTCATTATTTTTTTTTACATTGATGTGATTAGATAAAAAAAAAAAGGAAACCTCAAAACTGAGAATATTGTTGCAACTGTGGCAATGGTTTAATAAAGCCTTCTCAATACCATCACATAGCATGAAATTGACCCAACACATACACTGTTGCAGTATAGGATAATACCTAGAGAATGGGTCCATACCATTACCCTGTCAGTAAAGCAATATTCATCCTCAACAGCAGGGAGTTATGATGCCCTTATCTCCCTGAAAACACCTCAGTAGCTCTAAAGCCAAACTCTGTGCATTGCTGCTTGAAACTATTTTTTATCCAGAAGTGATAGACAGAATTAGCTTTGAACCTTTTGCTGACCTCAGAGGAGTAAATTACCTTACTCTAAGAGGAAGTATGACTCACTGTCTGACTGTTTGCACAGCATTTGCAGGTTTCACCTGTCTGGGGAAGAATCGTTGAAATCCAACAATTATTTCTCAATAATTATCTCTCATCTGACAGCCAAGCACTATTCTTTGACAATGATGCTAGACTGTATGCACAATTTTAGTAGATACTGTTTGAAATTTGTTTTTTCCTGAAGTGTAAGTGGCTGCTGAAGCCATTAAGCCATCAAGACAATTTTTCCTAGGAGAAAATTATTCAGAATTGGTTCATAGCATTTTCTTTGCAATGGAAATAGTTATATGTATTTCTCTTACGCAAATGTACTTATAAGAATGTTTTTCCAGATAGTTAGAGATGTGTTTTTTGTCTGGAGTTATACTAACAGAAACTGAATGCAAAACTCACTGATATGAGTATATCAATCATTCTCCAAATATTTTATACAAAAATGTTAACAAGGTTTTTAAACCTACACAGTGAAAAAGTATTATGCAGATCAAAATGAAATATATGATTGTAGATAAAATGTGCATGGTAAGACAAATCATGTTACAAAACAACCATTTCAGCATGAAGAGTTTCACATATTATCATACATTACCTTTGGATGCATTCTCATAACACAGATTTTATTTCAATGTCTTCTAAGCTATATAGCTAAAGTGTATCAAGATGTGTCAGATACTGAATATGTACATTATATGTCTTGTAAATTACATATTCAGTTCTAAATAACTGCAAATTTAAATCCAACTCACATCATGGAGCTTTTTCTCATGGAAGTACCTGTTAGATCAAAAATATCATTTAGTGAATATTGGAGTTAAGCAGAAAACCTATCATATGTTTTACATATGTTTATCAGACTTCACGGACATAAAATATATGGCCAGGTCCAGCATATTGTACATCTCCTTAGACCTTCTGTGTCTAAGTTGTCTTTTATGAGTTGCCTAATGTACAGTATGTTCCTGTTAAAATCTTTTCTCACTTCTTTTCCATCTTTATTTCTCATAGATCATAAGTGGATTTATTCCCTATTATTCAAATGCATATCATGTCTGAGATATGCAAATAGTTGGTGACAATTAGGTCCAGTATTCCTGGTTATGTGATAGAACAAAATGAGTACCAGACACCAACCTGTTATAGATCGTCATAGCTCTCTAAAGAGACTTCTAAGTGTGTTTGCGAGAGATTCATATACCTATTCTTACTGCGTAATATATCAGAAATGTTTATTTGCCACAGTTAAATATCTTTTATATGTTAGTATTCTTTACTTGTACTATCTACTCTCATAAATGCAATGTTTAATATTTACCATTTTTATGTGCTAAAAATATTTTTCATTTGCAACTCACTTTTTGTCATCCTACAGTTTCCTTTGCTAAGCAGATGAATTCATGTTTTGTTTGCCAAATCATGACTTAATTTTTTTACGTTGGCATTATGGCTATGTGTGAAATGGTATTGCTGGCAAGCATTTGTTGTGCACTGAATCTAGTGTTTGTCGAAAGTGTAATAGACACACTTACTGCCACATGACAGCTTGAAGCTTCTTTAGTAAGCACTGGCTCGTCATACACAAAGACAAAAAGAGAGATTTTCTGATCCAGATGCTCACAGTGAAAGAAGTATTGTTATAGCAGTATAGCACCATTAGACTGAAATGGAGATGCCTTTGGCAAGAGTTTTCCATAAGGTAATAAGGAATCCATGTCTTTCGCATTCACTGTGACCATCAGCACACTGAAGATTGAAGTGAGGGAGCAAGAAGAATGTCCATGTGCAATAATATTAATGAGCATTGTTAAGTTGAAGAACTTCATATCTTCAAATGTTAATTTAATGAAAGATGTCTGTGGTTGGTTTGTTTGCTTGCTCATTTTTAATAGGAGAAGAATCCTGCACAGATTTTGATGCTCAACTTAGAAATATAAATTATTATAAGTGATAGCAATGGCTTGATTAAAATATCGCCTTGTTTACTTATGATCCTTTTAATGCATGGAATAGGACTGTGATTCAAGAATGCAGTAAATCTAATTTTAAGTACTTACTGCTTGATAAGAAATGCCATGGCTATGTGATTCAGAACACTGAACAGACACACTCTTTAAAAAAGTTCAAATTTGTTCAAAATATTTTGATAGATAGCTTTGTGAAGGCAAACTTTATGCCAAATTAGACATCACTTGAATTTGATATCAAATCAGGTGTTGTCTGTTCTCTGGTTTCTGGCATAATGCCAATGGAAAGGCATATGGCTGGCATAAACATTCTGCTGTATGTTCTCACTTACCCAGAGTAAACAAGCTCCTGTTCTGAGGCCTGATCTTGATTCAGTCTGTGTGATCAAATGATGCATCTGTGTCTCGTTGCCATCCGATGTCCCGGATCTCCACTTTGATTTTTTTCTCCTCCCTGCTACAGTTGTGGGATTCAAGTCAAATAACTCAGGTTCAAAGACTAGATGTCCAGCAGGGAGGCAAAAGATGACACACACATTTTGGACAAAATGTAACTGGTTCTGAACCAGTCTAACGTTTAAATTGCCCTAAATCAGTTGGTATGCCTTTCATATGTAGATTACTTCTTCCTCAATATTGTAGGGGGTATATGTTACCTTAGGCCTCTGGAGGGTATAAGTCCCTAAATAGAATTCAGCACTGATATTGATATGATTATAGCTGCTCATGCAAGCTGACGGTGTGGCTCCTGGGAAAGTAGACAAATGCCTTGAATTCTCACCAGCTAGGAGTATAGTGTTGGTACAGAGAATACTTTAAATATTGCTAAACAGCTCTCAGGCCTTCTCAAGACCTTATGTCAAGGCAAAGGCCTCATAAAACAATGTGAGTAGTTCCAGATACCTATGTCTATGTTTTATACCATGTCCATGAAAAACTGGACATTTTAAAATTTTTGTGTGTTTTTTATAATGGATTTCTATGATAACCTTTTTTGTTCCTCAATCAGTTTCTTGGTTCTCATAGTTTATGCTGTGAAGTGGGATCATTGAACTGGCACAGATAATACAACAGTTTCTTCTTTCTGGAAGAGAGTGGTAGATAAATCATGTGGAAATTATTAGGAATAGCTTGTTTATCTCTGAAATTAGTTCTTTTTTCCCACTGAGAAACAGGATAATTTGGGGAAATGGTATACAAAACCACTGTTGAAGTTTTATGTGCTTGATTGGGACAAAGGATGTTAGCCTTTAAACATTACTGTTGCCTGATTCTAAAATCAAGCAAATAATTGTGCTTTGATTCCTTATCATAATTCATCAAGAAACAGTTTTAATTTTTTTACTGTTACATTTTTACTATGAACACTTATTTCACTAACATGAAATTTCAATGTCATCATTTTACCTGAATATCTGAGTCAATTCAAAAAGCCACGAGTAGACAAAAGATAACTGAGATATCTCAGGATGAGAGGCAAGGGGAGGCAGGAGTGGGAGGATGTTTTCTGAGAGTTTTTTTCTGGAAAGAGAACTTTCAAAAAGTGAATAATCAATATTATATTGTGTTCCTCCTACAGCAGAAGCTGTGTGCCAAGATTTAAGCTTATTTTTTAATAATTCCTGTATTTTCGTGGCTGGAGAGTTTCAGAGCTACAGTATCTTATGAGAAAGAGGAAATGCCTTGAACTCTTTTCTTTTGATTACTAATTGCTTAGACACAATAAAACAGTACACTGTATCTACAGCTTATCTTATAGCTACTGACAATGAGAACCTTTATGTTTTAATCAAACTGCAGTAGGGCTGTATAGTCTGACATTTATAGACTAGAAGGAGGAGTGTGTTTAATATCACAGACTTCTGTAATCCTTTTAAAAATACTGAGTGAAGAAGGAGGTGAGGTTGTATAGTGAGGATGAGGTGTATAGTGAGGATGAGGTTTTATAGTGAGGATGAGGTGAGGTTTTATAGTGACTGAAAAATATGAAACATTTTGGGCTCTGCTCTGGAATGTAATAAAAGCATTGTAGTGACAATAATATATAGCCTTTTCCAGGATGGGAGGAACAGAAACGTATGTTCTGCCTTCTGGCAAGAACAATCGTTAGGCATTTTATCTGTCAAACCTATCTGTATATGTAGTGCTTCTAGAAACATAATATCTGTGTACTGAAATATGTAAAACTTAAATTAAAAGTTCTCCAAACTGAAGTTATAGTGAAAATAAAAAACATGTTCTGAATTATATGTGTAATTTCTAGGAAAAGGAAGGACATTAGAGATGTTAATTTTATATCCGTTATTTAAATATTAAGTAGGTTTTTATGTGTGCATATTATACAGATGGTACCCAAAGAAGAAATTATCTTTTTAAAAGCACTATTAAATAGCTCAAATTTGATAGAAGGTTTAGTATATTAAAAACTATTACTGGATTTCTTCCAGTAAATTCAAAGTTTAAATACAAATTTTCCAGATTTTGGGGGGAGCTTCATTTTTTGACTTATGTTGTGAGAGAGTGGCCACAAATAATACAACATTTTAAAATATTTTGAAAAGTACAATCAGTATAATCCAATAATTTAACAACCACCAGCTAGAAATGAAAATCCATTTCTAAAATATTTTATTTTAGAGAAAAAAAAACCTAGGTAAAGAGTGTATTCTATTAATATCATTCAATTGGTTCACTCAAGTTTATTTTTATTTATTTTAAAAATAAAATTAATTAATAAGTCGTAAGAAAATTTACTCTAAGCTGCTTTTTAAGTTGAAAACTGCTTGTCTTTTGTGTAATATAGATCTGCTCATAACCTTTCTTCTCATGTGCATGCATAAACTAACTCAACTCTACATCTGTATTTGGCCAGACTTACGTTTGTATCACCTCTTCATTTTCTTATTTGCTGAAATAAGACAGATGACTTCAAAGTGGCCTTTTACTCGATATTTTCACTTTGATTACATTCATTCTTTGTCTTGCACTTCTTCTAACAACAATAACCAAAAACAATTTTGGACCTTTGTACAGATGGATATACTTAATTTTTTGTTAGTATATTTTCTGGTGATAACCACTTTGTTATTTTCAGGATTGCATTTAACATGCCAAGGAGATTAAGCACTATTATCATACAAGAGGAACTAACTGAGTCTATGAACAAATTACCTTATCAGTAGTCATTCTTAAAGGATTAGCTCACACACCTATATTGCAGTGAACATCTGGATCATTAATCAGCTTCACTCTAAATATTTTAATTATTTTAATTTCCAGTTGAAATTTTCTAGCAAAAAGGCAAAGAAGTTGTACTCACTTGCAACATATGTCCTCACTATGATTTGAGACGTGATCCACTGATCTGTTCTGTAATTTACTGGTAGTTTAAATAAAATAGATTATAGATTTATAATCTTGTTCACTTTGTTAGCAAAGGGCATCATTGTGTTTATTAAGTTCAAGCAAAGACAATAACCAAAAAATCCCAACCTGTCACAGCACTGTCAGATGTTTTTGAGAGAGGTAGAAGATACTATCTTGAAAGACTCAGATGAAAGGATGAATGAATGTGGGAATAGTGATACTCATTTGTGTGCAAAATATCTCTCTTCTTTTTATTAAGTATACTATTTTGTTATTCATATTGAATATCCATACAAGAAAACATATTTGCATTTCTGTCATTCTAAATATAATGAGCTTACAGAGAGATGATATAATAAGCCATAAATGTAATAAAATCGTAACCTATCATCAACATCTATGTGGTTTCAGACAAAACTATTGAGTAGATATGATGAGAACAGTTTGTGACACAGTCTTATTATATTGCTGAAGTGGATGAAACAACTGCCAAGCTGGCAGAGGCAACTGCCTCTGGAACAGAGGCACCAAGATTTTACCCAAAGAGGCACATTATGCACTCACCATGTGACCAAGAGACATGGGTTATTTCTATAAAAAGGAGCAAATTAGCTGAACACCTTCCCATAGGTCAAGAGACGCGCTATATTTAACTGTCACATGCACAGTATGTAGCTATGGACTACAGTTGGAGGCTCTGCGAGCTATATTCATTGTCATTATTACTACTGAATAATACTGAATAATTTGCGTACAAGCAAATGTGTCTTTGGCCCTAAGGAGGCTTCAGGTATTTTGTAAATGGAAAATGGCCACTAATAGGTCAGACCTGAGATATGCTTACTTTGTGTGGAAATTCCATATTTTTTGGTGGGAATAAGAAGGAGTGACCTCTGCAGGTTTTTGTACTCAAGTGGATTTTTATACAAATTTCAGATGTTAGAATAAATCTGTGGATGACAGAGGAGAGGAGCATTTGAAAATGGAGGATCAGGATAACTTCTTAATCTGTAATTTATCATATTACTTTTGCAAGTTATGGGGTAGATTATTTATTCTCATGTTGAAGAGAGTTTTATTTTTCTCAGAGTATATTTTCCTTCTCACTTACTTAGCTGATCTCAGTCCACTACGATAGCTCCTCGTTAAAGATAACTTTATGAAATAAATGTTAGCTGTTTCCTTTGCTCCCAGTCCATTAACTGCTAATGAGTAAGAGAGGGTTCTAATGTCTAAATAATGTCTAACATCTAAGCCATCAAAACAATGTATGAAACAGTCAGTTTCTAAAGGCTACAAATGTGGTCCCTCTAGTAATTTGCAAACTTGGCAAAACTAATCAGCTCATAGACCAAATGCCATTTGGTGATGAGGAGGGACAGCAGTTACAAGACTGCTTAAGTGCATCCATATCATGGTTAAAGGAAAAGGTAAGTGATATAAATAATCCAGATAGAACTTCATACCACTAGACATTAGGTCTTTAGAAGGAAAATGGAATAGGCTAAACCTGGGGGGGAGGGGTGTTCAGATTTTTTTTGTGTAACTACACAAGCACAACTATTTACAAACCACAAATTAAATCTATTGCAGTGCAGCAGAAATACTGTAGTGCAGCAACTTCTGCAACTTCTACTCTGATTTGATATTAAACATTATTAATCAGACTCATTCATAAACTTGATGGGATTGGTCTATCTATGATGCTAAAAAAAAATGTATGTTGATGACTGTATAAAATGAATTTTCTACCTGCTCAAGTGCTGAACCTCTTCCCAATCAAAAGTGACAACTTCAAAGGAATGCTTAAGCACAAAGATAACATGTTTGATAGGAGAAGTTGAGTTGTACTCACTAAAACATTGTGACAGAGGAACAGAGTTGTTAGCTTTACTGTTCTAACAAAATTCCGTCCAGACTGTTCAGTTAACTGAAACCAAAACAAAAGTATCTATTGAGATGGGCTGTATTTTATATTTGTATGTATTTTCACTATTCAGAAGAACTTTCCAATGTCTATCTTTATACTTCTTAGATACTATGATGATCTCAAGTGTAGCACAAATTCCTTTTTCCTGGAGAAATGATTTACTATGCATTTTTAGATGAAAGTAGGCATTTCTTAGAGCAGGCTTATCATAGCTCTGCATGTAGTCCTGAGGAGAACTGCTATTTCCTTAGCAATACTAAAACTACAGTGCTGGGTTCCTCTTCCATAATTTTAGCATAACAGAAGGATGGAGACATTAATTTTCTGGTGAAAATTTTAGAAGTTTAAAATATTCCTTCTTCTACAGGTTGTGAATCTAAATGCCAGTGGTTCAAATTTTGGTTCAAATTCAGAAAAACAGAGCATAAGAATGGTAATTTTCATTTCTTAGCATGATAATTCCTCCTTAGATTGCTATGAAGTTGTCACATGAGTTGTTACACAGGCACTTTGTTTCATTCCACACTGCTAAGTCTTAGCATTTTGTTTGTATGTGTGGCCATATGCTCCTGGTTCAGTGTAATTCTCTGGCAAAGTATGTAGGAGGGAAAACATCTATGGTACCATTCATTACTTTCCATTACACAACTCATTCTAATTGTTCTTCTTTCTTGTTTAATGATACAGTAAAAAAATAGATATTATGATTCTTTCAGCCTGTGTTTTTATGCAGTATATCATATCATAGGACCAAATTATCATCCATTATTAATGTTAGAAAACGGTGGCTTTAAATGTCCTCCTGATTAAATACATTCTCAGACTTTTAACTTCTTTCTAGAAGTATACATGATGGATGACTCTGCATATGTCTTGCTGAAAACATAAACACATTTCAAATTGGAATACTGTGGTATGTGACAAAAAATACAGAACATTTTCTAGGGCCATTTATTTTTTAATGGGCCTAACTAAACATGGTGTGGGTTCAGAGAAAGGGAATTAAGATCCTATGTTCAGTACAATACACAACTGTAGGATATGTGAGTGTTCTTGACATAAGCAGCAGTTGAGGCACAGAATCCACTGTCTTTAAAAATAATCCTACTACAAGAAACTATATTCCAGTGCAATTTCAGTTTGTGTGAGTCAGGTTTGGTAAATTTAAAGTGGTGATTTGGGATGGAGGGAACACGAAACTAAATGACACCCAAACTCTTTGTCTTTTGTAGTGCCATGCTATATCAAAGCAGTGAGCAGCATCTTGGAAATTATTCAATGAGTAATGGCAAATATTCTTTTCGTATGGTCACAAGTCTTTGAGTGCCTTCACTATTTACGTTGTTAGGAAAATGGCAGCTTGGATTGTAGCATTCTGAAAACAGTATGCTGTCTCTTCCCTGAACTAGCAGAGATTACAGGGAAAGATTAAGAGATTTCCTGCTTTCTCTATCAAGGTAATCTTCTTTAAAATGGATCCCCGGGCAGCCACCAGCTGCGACAGTCTACAGCAGCAGCAGCAGCATAGATTTAGCACAAACATGTATAACTTTTTTCCCCCCACCAAATCCCCAGAATTATCCAGATATGTCATTCTCCCTAGCTCATTCCTCATGGGAGGGTAATGTTTGTTCCAGCTGATGCTGTTGTTATAAAAGCATGCTTCTGCTCCTACATTAGTAATCTGAGCATGTGGTATCTAAGTGAATAAAAAGTGCACCCTTCCATTCAGTGGGTTGTGTGAAATAAGTGTAGTTTTTCTCCTCAATTTTTAAAATCAAGATTCCCACAGAAGTTGTCACTCTGAAATATATATGCAATAGTTGTTGTATGCTGAAAGTTTGAACAAATACATTAAAAGTTTGAAAAGAGTTTGAAATTTCAGTTCAGGGACTGAAAGATTATTTTCAAATCTTCCTGCATTTAAAGAGAGATTCCCTTTGGTAGATTTAGGCTGTATTCTTCATTAACATTTCTTTGAGCTTTCCCAAGCTCAGAGGGAGAAAACTGGGGAAAAATTAAAGAATTCCTACATGAGCACACAACTTTTTGATACTATCTGTGCTTCTCTTTGCAATGCATTGCTTGATTCCTTGCATCATCCTAAATGATGTGCAATGTTCTGACCCTAACTCAGTAGTGGCATGTTAAACTATAATACTTATATACCTACAGTTGTATATGAAACATAACTGCAATTATTGTTCTGTTTACTGCATATCAGATGAGTTCAGAGTCTGGCCTGCACCCCCTCTGTTGAGTAACTGTGGCCAGGCTGCCAAGACCTGACTATTTGGCTGATCAGTCAAAGCAAATCACCTTGTCAGTAGCTAGCTATGAAAGTCCATGTGGGTTGTTTATGCTTATCTGGTACTAAAATAGAAACAAGCTTTTATTCTTTTTTTTCCTTTTTTTTTTTTTTTGTATGTGTATCTATAAATGTCTTTGCTGAGTATCAAAACAGTGTTGATACTTTTCTCACAAACTAAACTTTTAAAGAAGTACATTTTCAAGTATTTCCAAAGTGAAAACATTCTTCATTTCAGAATTTGGTCAAGTACATTTAACAATGATCAGAAACACATGCACATCTTCCCCTTTTCGAGCTGTGATTCATCAAGCTTCAGAGACATTAGGCAGAAATCTTTTGTAAGACTGAGGAAATCAGAATAAATCAACCAGGGATAAAAGAAAAAGTTCTTCAAATTTCTAGCTATTTCACATGGAAAGATTACAATATCTCTGTACTCTTTGATAAATAAAGGATTATATTTTTTTATTACATTTAAATTTTCCGGCTTGCTTTGTTTTCCCTAATAGTTTGCTTTCTTGGACTCTGGAACCCACATCACTAGGTAGATGGAATAGACAGATGTGAAGCCTCCGGTGTTAGCCTAAATGTGTCATCAAATTTAAATTGTTCTCAAGTAGGTTCATCAGTATGTGGAAATTTATGGGTTTTTTTCCTACATTACATATTTCCAAAAGTGTAGTTTGACTCCAATCACAGGATTCAGAGGAAGGACTATTGAGCAGGAGAGAGAAGAGCCTTGTTGGCAGCTTGTGTTGAGACTCAAATGACAGGTCACTTCCTTCTCTCCTTGATTCTTTCTGTCAGTAGTATGGTTATACCTGTACAGAACAAATTTTGCACATGTAGGTGTCTGTGCTTCAGCCCTTAGAAAATGTGTATTTAGCCCCTGAGTGGATTAATGTCAGGAGAATTCTTTAATTAATTCTTTGTCACTTTCCACTCTTTTCCAGAAGGGCTCTAACAGAGCTAGTAGGCTCAACAAAGTATCATTCAAAAAGTACGGCTAAAAGGAGAGAAAGCAGCATGTCATGTCTTTAAAATGCATTATGTCCCTTCTGTATACATAAATGACTGTGCATGTGCTCAGCCACATATATTTTTGTAGTAGGGAATAAGCAGCTTTTATGGATCGTGCATCAGCTCTGCGGTTGGAAATGGGACTTCAGGACTAGATTTCATGAACTCATTTCTTCTCATTACTGGTGTGGATTTTGAGATTTATTCTTTGGTCTGTGTCAGTGACAATCAAATAACAGGCTACATCCTGGATTGGCAAGAACCATTTACTCTTTCTTCTTCCTTATTCTTTCTTCTGGATGGAATAGCAGCTATCATTCTTACTGACAGTGCAGAGTGCTTCAAACTACAGGAGTTTCATTCCTACAAAATTCCAGCAACTTCTTCAATGTTGCAGAAGATTTTCACCTAATACATTCTGCAGCTGAATGAATCACAGCTCAAAGCCAGGTGGCATATGTCTTGTGACTATACAGTCCCATAAATACAGTAGAGCAGAGCCTAAATGGAAACATCTTTTTGAAACCATCTGTTCTTACAGATATCTGCAGCAATAAGGAAAATAAAGGCTTTAAATGGTGCTATGCTGTTTTAAACTTAAAGGCATTTCCTGTTGGACTCTTTTTTATTCCAAGAAGCTCAATTTGTTTCACTTGGAAATAACTTATCTGCCATGTTTGTTGCTATTCTGTTTATGAGCTTTGGAGAATCTGACTGTGGATGGCTTACCTATATATGAATATTTATAAAACTGGACATTTTTTTGTGCTGGGAAGTGCTGGGTTGCCTTCTGGTGAATGTATCTTGTCTTTGATTTTACATTTTATAATAGCTTACAGAGTGAAATCATTCCCTTAGTGGCTTGTTTGTGTATTTGAGGGAAGCTGTGTGTGTTTTGTTCAAAGACAATAGTGCAGTGGCTCAGCCACAAAGCTGATAATGTTTAACTACTGCTTATTTATTTAATTGCTTCCCATTGCTCTTATGATATCTTGACTGTAAAAATACTCATCTGGAACAATGTTCCTAAACTAGTGTATTTAGATCGTACTCCTTAATTGGTGCAGTCAATAAAATGTTAACACTGATAAAAAAAGATATTTCTTACTGGAGTTGAACCTGTTGTTCTGTCAGAGTTGTAGTCTTTTGTGTGTTGCAGCCAGTGAGTGCTATTACCAATTCATATCAAAAAAATCTTCTCATGACTGAAACCTAATTTATAAGATTACAGAGTCTTTGCTAATGCTGTGATCAAGGTTTTAACTCTGTTTACAAAATTTCTGTAGTCCCTTGCAGTGGTATTTGAAGATTTTTCTTAAAGTGAAATACAGATTGTAACTCTCAGAAATTCAAGATCTACAGCAGTTTATGGAACTGAACCACAATGGCGTAACCTGTCCCATCCCTGAAAGACTAACAAAGAGCAGAAGTGACATAGGGAGAAACTGCAAATAGAACTACAATTTCCAGCATAGAAGGTCAATGTTAATTTGTGGACATCTATGGTTTATTTGGTTATCTGAAATAGTTAAACCTATGTGTTCCACGTATTTGTCAAGCAATTTTGCTTAGGCATCAGAATTTGGTGGGCAGGAGAAATGCCACAGGTATCATACCTAATTATATGACTGGTATGTTTGATCTACGTATAACTACCTGGCAGTATAAATTTGTAGGAAGCATGTTAGCTTCCTTTTTCCATCATGTCTTGTTTTCAGCAGAGTGATAGAGCAGAGGAAAGTCACTCTTGGCCACCCTGGGAAATGTGCCAGCCCCTGAACCATGAAGCCAGGGGCCATGGTACTCGAGGCCAGAGGCATGTGCTGGAAGAAAGATCTTTCTGCCCAAGTGTCTTCTCCCAGGGAGGGGAGACATGAAATGTCACACCAGTTATCAGAGCAATGAACAGTGTAAGGAAAACTGCCTGCCTTGTGAAGCTGCAGCCAGAACCCCAATTACTGATTTAAGCTGAGGGGTCTTTTATTGTGTTGGCCCCACATTTGGCTGTCACACTAGCCCCAACACCCCATTGTGTATGGAAGAATCAGGTGTGACCGCATCAAGATGAGCTGCAAAATGAGATTGTGAGCCTTTGGTGGGGGATGAAGGCAGGTAAAGCCTGAATCGACCTTTGCTTTCAAAACCTAGAAGTTGTTTCTATGGGTTTTGGGAGCAATCTTTCTGAAGGAGGTGAAATTGCAATCCTAGTATCTGGAACAGTGATGGAGACGGGAGTGATGCCTGGGTGTGCAAAAAGCTGCGCTCTGCTTCAGTGGTGTGTTAGTGGTGGAAGAAAAATAATCCCACTCGTCAAGAACATTTCAACCAGAACAGAGATTTTGGCTAGCTATTTCTCAGCAAAACTCAGCCAGCCAAAAAGAACAACAGAACGTGAAATACAATATGCTATTGTTTTATCAGGAAATTAAATCTTTTGGGGAAAAAAAAAAGTTTCCCCATTTCAGGTGGGATCAGGTGATTCTCATGCAGATGCTTTATATCCAAAAAAAAATGATACGCTTTTCTGGTGCATGAAGAAAATTTGCACAGTTAATTAATATTCACAGTTTTCAGCAGGTGTGCTAACTTCTCATGTGACAGTGGGATGTTCTGCTAGGTGCTGTGACATGACAGCAGCTGTGATGAATGGAGCTAAAATATTTAAGCAGCAATGGTATTCCAGCTGATAAAGCACCAGTTTTAAAAAGTGATTTATTTAGAGGTTCTAAGACAGGTAAACAGCTAAAGGAGTCCAGCAAGACACATTAGAGGTGATAAAATGCTTCACAATATGTCACAGCATACTAAAATATATTTCTCTTAATTTCCCTCAATAATATTTAGTATATGCTCTGTAATGCATCCTTTTTTATCAAGTCCTCTTTAAATGTGGCATTTGAATGGCACATAATAGTGAAAGAGTTTTTTTTACCTGAGACTTGATCTGCTAATATAAAATAAAGCCAACTTAGAAATAAATGCTATGAGAAAAAAACAGCGAAAGAGTAAAAAATAAAAATATTTAAAATATTTTTGATTCTTGATATTAAACTGTATAATCTGTAATCATAGAATCATAAAATGGTTAGAGTTGGAAGGGACCTTGAAGACCATCAAGTTCTAACCCCCCTGCCATGGGCAGGGACACCTCCCACTAAGCAGGTTGCTCAAAGCCCCATCCAGCCTGGCCTTGAGCACTTCCAGAGATGGGGCATCCACGACTTCTCTGGGCAACCTGTTCCAGTGTCTCACCACCTTCTCAGTAATAAATTCCTTCCTAATATCTGATCGAAACCTACAATCTTTCAGTTTAAAGCCATTGTCCCTCATCTTATCACCATACTCCCTGATAAATAGTCCCTGCTCATCTTTCCATTCTTAATGGAAAAATTTTATGCATGATATTGCTAATTAAGCTAAGAAACAATTCAGAGAAATAGGGAATGCATGAATCCTTAGGAAAATTCAGTTACATCTGATCATCTCAGTAGAATTAGTTTTCCATCATCTATTCCTATCCAGTATTGAATGATTTGGGAATATTTGTGTGGCAAAATGAAAATATTATTTTATTTAATATAAAGTAAATAAATCAATAACATTTTAATATTAAAATTATTATTTATCCAAATTTTAAAAAGTCAGTGTCTCTGTCAATTATCATTGCCCAATTTATCAATTCTTATTCAATCAAGATAAACATAAGACAAGTGGCATTATGCCAGTTGACCTAAAAAGAATGTTTGAATTCTGATGAAGTCTAAGAATTTAAAAGATTTCTCAAAGATAAGCAAAGAAATATGTATTCTTGCCCAAAGTGGTACAGTTATTCTATGTCATAAAACTGATGAATAAATAAATATTTTGTCATCTAAAATGAACAGTAATTAATAATGAAACTATGAAATAATGAAAGACTAGCATCTAGGAATTATTTTGGGGGTTGTTTGTTTTTCTTTTATTTATTTAATAAAAAAGACTTCCTAACAATATCTAGTATTAAATGTTGCATATAATTAGAGAAATAAGTAAAATAACAGACTTGAGACAGACACAGGGAATAAACTGCAAATAAAAACCTTATATCGGGCAGCAGTATTTAAAAAAATCATCACCAAGTCCCCTTATTTTTTTCATATGCATATTTACTATCGTTTAGAGACAAGCCCTACTGTAATAGCTCTGCTTTCTAGTCATGTCTAGTGATGCAGGAGCTGGGTGCAGCAGAAGATGATACTAATGGAGGAAAATAAGAAAACGCTCTATTTGAAGAGGTATCCTCCATCTCTCTTAACAGGACTGTGCTCCACCCCTGTGCCTTACCTTTGGGCCTCAAGGAGTAAAGCAGGCAGCAAAGTGATCACTGTTACTACAGACTAATAAGAGTGTTTTATCTTCTGTATGGTGTTCTAGGCAAAGAAATTAGAAACCTGGAAATCTTCCCATCCTATTCCTATTACATCACAGGTGGGCTGAACAAGGGACAGATATTCTTACTGCTTTGGTATTCCTCATAATTTGAAATTATTTCAATGTTTTCATATCTTCTGTTTGACAAATTAAATGTGTGTGTGTATATATATATATATATATTCGGCTTTTGTTAGGGAAAATTAGGGTATTAAAAGGATAGATTTTGTGCAAAATCATGCCAGTGACTAGTGTAGATGTAAACTCTCTGATCAAGGAGAGATACCAATGAACCAAAAATCACCTCCTATTTTGAGGGAGAAAATGCTTTCTGTCACATAGTACCTTTCTTCTTAGATTTGGTGGAGTGGTATTTGCCTCCATTATTTAATTCAAAGTTAAAAAATGAATATAATACTTCCTTTTTATTCACCATAGTTCTTGGAAAGGTCCAAGTACACAAAAAGAAAAAAAAAACATGTGCTGTAGAACTCTTTCTTTACTTTGATTTTTTTTTTTTTTTTTTTACTTTTCAAATTAGATTCCTTTGCTTTTGGGGGAAAAGAAATTTGAGATATTGTGACACATCTCTGCTGCTTTTTCAAGGCAATTAATTTTTAAAATGAGGAAGAATAGTAGCTAGTTGGCAAAACCAGTAACTACATTTGTCAGTGTTCTCGTTGCTGCTACTGCTTACTTATTTTTCCTTTTAAAGTTGCAGTTTAGTAGTAATAGGGTAGTTTTGTAACACTTTCATGGCAATCCAGTTGCCTGTTTCATTGCTACTTAGCCATTCTACCAAAAGACTTAAAAATTGGATCTCCCCTTGCTCATTCCCTCTACTGAAATTCCTGGGTATCTTCTAAAAAACACATTTATAGGAGCAAAACATATGGTCTCAAAGCTTCAGCAGCAGGTCTGAATGTCTTCTAAAATTCAGATAACTCCCCCGTTGTCTTTTGAATTCAGTTCCTGATTGTCCTCTAGCACAAATGGACAGACTGATTCTGTGTCCCAGAAAAGTTCCTTTTTAGCGTATGATTGTTCTCATGAAGCCCTTTAAAAAGGCTGAAATGTTTGTTTTGTTTTGTTTTGCCTTTCAAAGTGGATTTATGAAGCCAGGGATTGTTAAGCTGAGTATTCACTGGCTGACATTTTGCGCTAGCACATCAGTTTCTGAGCTATTTTAGAGGTTTCTATACCCGTTCTTGTATTTCATTGAATATCAATCATAAAGAAACAAAAGTGGAAGCAACTAACTGTTACCTGGGTCTCATTCTCACACTTATGAAGAAAAATATTAGATCTTAAAAGAATGCTAAGATCTCATCTTGTGAGAGACAAAGATCCCCAAAAAACATATAATACGCCTTCCTCTGTGCATTAGTACTGCTCGTGTCTGCAGCTGCAAGACTGTATAAAGAAAATTATTTCAACCACAAGTTCTAGATATGGGATGAAAATATGGTGATTTTATGATGCAGAATCAATGTCCTGAGTGATCAGGATGGTGCAGTTATCAGTGGTGTGAGCTGTAACATAAAATATTTTATTTCTTCATCTTCTTTTGATATAAATTATTCATATTTTGTTGGTAATAGCATACCTGTTCCATGAGAATTATCTCACACCTCAGATTAAGGACACAGCTAAGAATTCCTCAGTACTGCTTTATTCTGTTTAACAAGCAATAAGTAACATTCCTCACAATTACTGGTTTTTGATCATTATTTCTCCAGGGAGGAGGAGGCTATAGAGAGATAAATTAAAAATAACTGGGAAAAGCCATTTGCTTTCTTCTTTATTTTAGGAAATTGCTTGGTTAAGTATTTTTAGTTATTTTTTTTCCCCTTAAAATTGTCCTCAGTATGCTCTTAAAACAGAGGATATATATGTTTAATTTTAGTTTGTCTTTACTCTTGCATTCTGGAGCCAGTACCTTATACAGCACAGTTTTGCAAGCTGCCATTTTGCCTTAACATAAAAGTATGTCATCATGTTTCATCAGATATGGTACCTTCAGAGTAATTTCTGCTAAAGTTATACTTTAACTTCCTTTTAAATCTCAGCTGATTTCCAGCTCTTTATATTCCTATTTTTGTCCTGCTGAAATCTACTTATACTCTGTTATTTATTTCCCTCTTTTTAGAGCTGTACTAATAAACTAAAAATGTACATGCAAGTTAATAATTTTACCAGTGCTCATGAAGAAGTGGTGCCACAATTCAAGAATACCATCTCATGTTGTATGCGTCTACATTATACGCTGCTCTGGTGTAATAGGCACCAAGAGTAGAAGCAGCACGAAAAGCAGCAAGCCATGGTGGCAGAAAGCAAAGCTGGTTTTAGTTTCTTTTGTGTCCTAGTGTATTCTGAGCAGCGACATACAAAAGGCTGCTCTGAATTTCACCTGCCTCTGTGTGGCTGCCAATAGCTGAAAATGACTGGAGCACCGGGTGGTCTAACCATAAGCAAGAAATTCCCCAGATTCCATTCAGAAATTATGAAGTGGGTCCTTTATGCTGCTTTTCTTTCCCTTCTACTGCTGATGGCTCCACGCCATCCATCTTGCTCTTAGCTAAACTGCTACCCAACACCAGTGTCTTTAACATTCAGCTGTCCTGCAAGCTTCATCTTTGTTCGCCTCATCATCTGTTATCTGTATACTACGACTACAGACACTCATAATGAATTTAACTTCTGCAATACAGCTCTTTCCAGTCAAAGCCAACAGCAAAATTGCCACCAGGAAAATGCCTTGCTTTAATTTAAGACACCCTTTTCTCAAAAGGTCTGTATGATGTATAATTACTTTGTACATTTCATGTTCTGAATCTCATTGCTGGTTATTGCCTTGTGCTATGGGCACTTTTTTTTTTTCACTTCGTGGCTTGCTTTAGTAACACTTAACTAATAGGCAGTGAGAGAGGGTGGAATGAATGTGCCTTTAGAGATGATAGTTCTCTACCCCTTCCTGCTTTCATCAGATCAGTCAATTGATTTGCCAGAATGCACTGGTGTTTGTCAGGACTCTCTTCCCAGCAGCTGGGATTAAGGGAAGCTGTTGCAGGGGCTGCTGCTGCACTGCTCTTACAACTCCTGTGATCTGAGTGGCCAAAAAGGAATCCCAGAAAAAAAAAAAAACAAACCAAAAACCTAGCCTCAGTGAGATGAGGAACAGAAGAGACAAAACACAGGACAGGATATTTACGGGTTTAATAACAAATGTGGGTGGTAATTCCAGCATATATTATTGTTATAATTGGTTTTTATATTTTATTTATTTATTTATTTGCCAATTTGAATGGGGGAAGGAAATAAGTGCTTTGGCTTAATGTGTTTCTTCTGTCATCCGAGAGAGCAAATTAAAAAGGACTCCTCCCATCGGCAGGCACAAGCAGATTAAGCAGATTTTGACTCACCTCTTGTAGATTTACCTCTACTCATTTCCTCTGGCTTTACACAAGTCTGATGCAAATGACACAGCTTGTTCCCACTGAATCACAGTGAATTCCCTTTCAGGGAAAAAAAAAAAAAAAGCAAAAGAACATCACTTACATCCCTCAGTGAATTACAGCCATTGTTTTTTATTTCCTAGTGGGTAATTGAAGGCTTTTACAGCTAGAAGAAATTATTGATAGAGTCATGAAAAATGGATTAACTTTCCTGAGTGCTTCATTGATGTTTTAGGCATCTACTTTATTCCAATTAAACTTATATAATCTAAAATCAATGAACTTCTTTATTTTAGAGAATAAATTATAGAGGAAAATAATTTGTTTAGCCTCTGTGAACTGCCTTATTTCCACATATTTTATATATGTAATCTCTGCAAGGAACAAAAGAATTCAAAGTGTTATTAAGCTCAATATAGACAGAAACCTTTCCTTTGTTCCCAGCACCTTCAGTGGCTGCACAGAAGTGAAGCTTTGGGAAGAAAACTAGGAAATTTCCTGCTGGGTTAGACATGCATGCATCTAATAAACTGTTCTGCCTCTTGTAATGGCTTCTACTAAATGCCTCAGAAGAAGGCATGGAAATGTACACAAGATCTTATGTATCTGTCCCCAAAATTAGGTTTATACAGCTTCCTAATAGTTAGGAAGAAATGAGAATTTCTCAGACTCTAAATGCACCTTAATTATCTATCATGTCTATCTATTATGTTTCCCATCTGAAAATTACAGTATTTGATTTCTAATTCAGATCAATTGATTTATCTCGAGAGAATACTTGGCTAATCAAAGACAAGTAAGTGGAGTGTTTAATGATCATAACTAAAATCAGTTTTAAAGATGCAATAAAATCCTTATTAATGGAAAAAAATGGTCTGAGCACTGAACAGAGCATGGGAGTGAGAAGATCTTCAGTTAAATACCACTGCCTGGAAATGGTCGTTGTTACTATGTCAGCAATTGGCAATGAGTCTGTTGAGCTAGCTCAAGATGGGATCTGCTAAGATACTTATTACAAGCTTGACGAAGTTACATCAGGTTTGCCATATAGATCTCAAATTTTCCTATTAAAGTTGAATTTTTATGCTCTGTAACTTGTCTATGTGTTTGAGCCCTGAGATACTTTAAATAGGCATGGGGTTTTATTTTGGTTTTGGTGAATCATGCCTAGGTTATCTTGAATAAACTGCTAAATGCAAAAAATCTGAATTTAATCATATAAAAATAAAGGAAGAATTAAGTTGTTATTCTTCAGAAAATATTCAAGAAGCCTTTGTGAGGCAGATGGAATAATGATTGAGAAATATCCAAATCATAAATTAAAAATAGTAATATAGTATTAGTAATATAAAAAGTACTAGTTTCTTCTAGGCAGTCTTTTCAATCTCAGCTTGTTTCCCCTCTGAAATATAAAATAAACTCAAAATCTTAAATTATGATAACAAATTGGTAGCCTGCAAAATTTCTCATCAGAAAAACTTTAATTACTTTTTCTGCTACAGTTTTACAACTTCCTCTTACAAACAGACATTAAACATATAATGATACTATCATTTAAACTGAAAGACTCTCTCTTGCTTGTACAACCTGATTTGGTTTACTGCTTCTTTTCAAAACTCTGCAGTTTTCTACTTCCAGAAGTATATAAGAGGAGTTTTTGCTGCAAAGATGATAGCAGGAAGAGGGGGAGTTTTAAACACACTTTTCCTATAACGCCACTGTGAGAGGAAAGCATATCTCTATGATACTTTTCTATCTTTGCAATTAACTATCATCATGTGTTCATTGGGTTAGCACCAGTGGTGCATTTAGTCTAAGAGACATCTGTAATTTACAAAAGTGTTTAGTGACTGCATGTCATTCAGGAGATTGTCTTTGTAATTTTAGTGGGAAAATATCAAAGCATTCAAAAAAAATTCATAGTTACAGTTTTTCAGTAGTTTCAAATAATCCTTTTAACTTGCTATAAGCAGGTATAATAAAAGGTGAATTTTATTTTAAAGAAAGTCAAGCAGCCTTACATTTTTAAATAATATGCTTCAATTCTCAAATCTTACTAAGTTTAAGAGAAGCCTATAATTTCAAGTTGTTATTTTAAATGTTGGCTTTTCTTATTTAGGGCTGCTGGAGAGTATTCCTGTCTTCAAGTGTTTGAGGAAGCTTCTTAATTGTTGCCAGAGAGCTAATGCAATATTTTCACTTTTATATGGCGTTTACTATTACTATCTTGTAGCTCAAAATAATATTAAGGTCCTCTAAAGAATATTTCCAAGGACTATTTCATAGAAAGCTTAAATCTGAATAACAAACGGTTTAATAAATGCTTTCAATGCACGGGTGAAAAATAGAACAGATTGTGAAAGGTTCTAAAAACTGTGTTTCATCCCTTCCTATATTAATATGAGATCTATTATCTTCTCTGAAGTTTGTTCGTTGGTTACAGGAAAAAATGCAAAAAATCCCAGAAAATCTTTATTTGATTGAAGTAACTCATTTTATATAATTGGGGACTACATTTTTACCTCCCACAAACCACCCGCCTCTTCCCCTTCCCAGAAAAATACAGATAAGCAAGACTAATTCCCCATTTTACACCATCAATACAATGGTCCTTGAATGAAAGACTTCTTACCAGAGTCCAAGGATTTTTTCTGGTTTTGGAGCACATTGTCTATAATTTGAACAACATTTTTTCCTTTAATACCTATTAGGAAATGTAGTAATGGGATGACTCTGAGTTCTGTAAGAGAGAGAGAAGTATCAAGATCAAAATAGATGATAGATTTTGCTGGTTCGAGCACTAGCAGAGCTCAAACGGGACCAAGACTGCAGTGCAACAATTTGCTGACGTAATCTAAGACACAGCTGATGCTAAAATGAATGGCCCAGTTACACCTCATAATGGTTTTCAACACCCAGGCATTCCTACCTTTACTTTGGACTACAGCCCAGGGGTGGACCACATCTGACTCCACAGTGAAAAACAATGAGACATAAAACATGTTTTGGATTTGGGTTTGCTTTTTTGGTTGGATGGTTGGTTGATTTTGGTAGGGGTTAGTTTTGTTACCCTTTATCTCCCTATTTCCCTGGTTTTTCAGGTGTGCAGATTGCCAAAGGAAAGGTTCAGCTGTATCACCACACTGACTCTCAATGTCTTAGACTTTCTATTTTGTATGTGTTTAGTTATCACATAATACTTACTTGATAAAATTATCTTTTAAAATTAACATTTGTAGAATAGGTATCCATTTGGGGTGGTATAAATCATAACTCCTTTGTCCCCATCTTTTCCTATGTCAAGAAATGTAAACTATAGAACCTGAATATTTTTTCTTTTTATTTTTTTTTCCAATCAAAGCTATATTTTACTCACATAAAAACATGGTGAAAAACATATTCCTTCCATCCTGTCAGACCAAATTTGCTGTCTGGCTTCAGACCTCATGTGCTCAGTTTCATTTTATGGCAATTTTTTTATAGGCTAGTTCTAAATCTTTTTGAATGGAGTATTTATAATGAAAATACTACCAGGCCAGGAAATATTGACCACACTAAAGATCAGCAGAATTATAACAGAAACAAGATTGAACAGCACTGATCAATCAGCCTCCAGTAGCATCTAATTTTCAAAGTTAGTACACTATCTCCACTTTATACAGTTTTTGTCAATGTAAGTAGGTTTTTTTCCTTCTATTTCACTTCACCTCCGTATTATCAGTAGAATTGCATGAGGTCTGTATAGTGTTTTGTGGAATAGTGTATTCAAGGGGAAATGTCAAGGGGAAATGATTTGAAATGCAATAAAGATTTAACAGTGAGATATTCTTTATCATCAAAGAAAAGTGATATGCAATGTATAAATTTGCATTTTTGCGTCGAATTTTTTTTTAAGGTTGTTCATGCTTAATTGATAACAGGTTTAGGGCATTTATTTTTTTTTCTTAACAAGCCATCTGATAAGAACTGGGTCTTGACTGGGCATTTAGTTTGGCTGTGATAAAAATCAACAAAAACATTTTGAGGAAGGGAAAAGGGAACAGTGAGCTAATAAACTGGTAAACCAAGATTATATCACTGCGTACATAGCCATCTATTTTAAATTACTCTGGTAGATGTAATTTTCAAGGTAGATGTAATTTTCAAAATAAAATTATACTAGAAATCTATTTATGCAGAGAGATCAACAATCAGTTGACTCTCATAATGACATGCTGCTCTATTCAGGCATCAAAAGCAAAAGATGACAGCAAAGTGGGTAGCTTCACCTACTTAAATACAGCAGAAAATCATTACTTGATACAATGTAACTGACTGCACACAATTTTGTCTGTTTTTCACATTTGTTTCTTTCTTGACTACCTTTATATTCTTCCCACTTCTCAGTTATTCCAGGAGCAGGGTAATTTTTCTGAGTGTGTCCTTTTCTTGGTTTATGTCCCCATAAGGCTGCCAAGACTGAAATAGTATTCTTACTGCTGCTCTCCTTAGCTGTTTCCTCTTCCTCCTATATCAGCCTTTTCCAGTGCACTTAGGATTAGAGCATTGTTTTTGATTTATTTCTCACATCTTGCCATCATCTTATCATTTGTCATCATTCTCATCCAATTCAAATGTTCCTTCTACCATTTTCTTTCCTTAGTATTAGTAATGCAGAATGTCTCCGTTTCATGAAGTTTCTGTTTTTAAAGGCCATTAAGTTTAGAGCTTGAACAGGAAAACTAAACTACCTGCATTTAGCATAAAAAATGCTTAGTCTCTGTTTACTTCTGTAGTCAATGAAATAATTTAACTTTACTTTGGACAGGTTTTAAGTTCAGAAACAGAGTTATTATTCTGATAATAAACCTCACTTATACAACTTAGGTGGAAGTGTTTTATGTTGGTTTCTGGTTCACTAAGGCTGTGGTTAAAAGGATAAATTAGTCTGGGAATGCTAGACACATTGTATACTCAGCCTTTTCAGGTAGCTTTGTTAGGGCACTGATTCAGGATTGAGTCTTAAGTAACTTATTGATCATTTTGACACATTTCCTCTCAAAGGCTTTTCTTCAAGGTTGTGATGCCTATATCTTTCATTATAAAACAAAGCCCTTGACCACAGCCCCTCCTCTAGCACATACAAATTGTATCACCTGTTTAATGATTCAGAGAAAACTTTTCAGAGAAAATTCTCCTAATAGAGTGCCAGTCAGGAAGAACAACTGAATGTTTTCTTTACCTGATTGAAAACAAGCTTGTAGCTTGTTTTCTCTCACAAAGCAAAATAACCGAAAATGAAGTATTGCGTCATATCATATTGCAGTTGGAAAATGCCTCTGGAATTGATTCATTTCAACTGCTTGCTCAATGCAGAACCAGTGTAGATCAGGGTTCCCTGATAAATACTTTAAAATCAATAAACTTAAATTTTAAGGTATCACTTCTGCAGAATTTGTGAAACCAAGCTCAGAAACCCTTCTTTCTGAGAGTTTTCATATGGAAAATTCTGTTTGTTTTGAAGCAAAGTTGGACCTTAGCCTAATTTTGTGTTAAGTGAGAACATGATTATGTCTCCTTCAACTGTGTTGGCATAGTGAAGGAGCTGGACTGAGAACAGAGAATGAGAGAGGAGGCTGGTTTCACGTTGCAACATTAGCACAAGAGTAAAAAGCTGTAAAGATGAAATCAATTAATCTCTGTAAGGACCACTGCAGTCTGTGTATGGAAGACAACATAAGAAATTTCAGTGCAAGTTTACTGTCTTCATCTGCGTGTTGGCTCAGAGGGCAGGACTGAAAAAAATTGCCGCTCAGGTCAGATACTTAGTTTTATTTAATCTCCCTGTAGTTCGGGCATGCAGACATTACAAACAGAAGAGCACAAGCCAAAGAGACATAATATGTAAATCAGATTACTTTTCCCAAATACGTGTCATATTTTGGCTGCAGGAATGGGGGCAGAAAGGGGAAAGATTATTGGGGAGTGTGAGATGTGTACAAGTAACTTTATTTTCCATCTCCTAGGGGGATGTTAGGTAGCCGGTGTTTATATATGCCTCCTCTATAAACACACAGCAGCATAAAAAGCTGGTGCTAAGGATAAAAAGAACTAGAATGAACAAAGAAGAATGAATTAAAATTAGAGGCCTTAGTAAAACCTATTTGTCTTTGAGAAAGATGCAGTTGATGTTCTCATATTTCTATCCCAGGAGCTGCATCAGCTTGTGATAGTTTAAGTAGGTAATATACAGTCTAAATGCAGTAGGAGACCATGTATTTGGAAACACACAACCACAATTATACCAACCTGATCTTTAGTCAATACATCAATACATTAGCTTTAGTTATGTGACTCAAGACACCGCTTTTATATACTTGCTATTTTAGATAAGGGGACATATGAAATAATTCTTATTTTTTCTGTACATAATGTTTACAAGTAATTCACATTATTCGTAGGTATTGAAACAATTACCACTGTTGCAAAACCCTAAGGACATGTATTTTATTTATTTCAAAATAATTACATGTAAATGTACTCTTTATAATACCCCAGCATTCTTGTGCCAAAATTGGAAGGTTGAAAACTTTGTCCTTAACACTAAAAATTTTGACATATTGTAAATTTACTGATTTTAAACTGCCAGTCCTACAATATTCTCTGCATGCATACGTAAAATTTCTTCTTTTCTAGAGGAAGACTTGATGACAATGCCAAAAGCTTTTAAGATAAATATGTATTATTTATCTTTTTTAAGCTTTAAGATAAATAATAGGGTTCCAACTATGGAAATATACACTTATTGTAGATACTGTAACAAATATAATCTACTAAAATACTTACTAATACTAATGATGACAAAAAAAGAATATAAATTTCATTTCAAATTCTGAAGAAAATTAAAATGCTATTTAATTAAGCATAAAAAGGAAATATTTTTAAATATTGGGGGAGTGTTAAATTCACTCTTGTAATATATTTCCTGTGTATTTTATGATCAAATTAAATCACTTTTCTTTAAAAATATTTCTAATTTTAAAAAATATACTATTTTCCTAAAAATCCGAATTAAAAATTATGTAATTCTGTTTCCTGATATTCAATTTCCCCTCACAATGATAAATATTTGATGAAATGAAATCCAGAATTGTTTTAGAAAATATGAAAGTTGGAGCCCAACTGTGCTCCCTGGAGTTATAATTCTGACTCTAGTTAAATTCAAGGGAAAATTTGTATTTCTTTATATGGAACTGAAACAGACCCACGGTTTCACTTTCAATAAGTATATGGAAATCAATATGCTGCAGAGTAGTTTATGCTATTTTTCCATTTCCATCTGCTCCCTTCCATTGCATCTTTTTGTGAGTGACAGCATAATAATTGCTGTACCAATTAATGCCCTTCCAATCCAACTGCATGGTTACTGCAAAATAAATGTTTTGTTTTGTAGCAGTTTGTCCTGCTATGAAACTTTGCTTCAGTTATTCCAATCATCTAACAGCAGAAAAGGAAAAGCTGCTTTGTCATCAACAGCTCAATAAAAGACACTGTATATTCAATACAGAGAGTTGGCAGAATTTTAACCAGTATCAATTTATAAATAGGATAACAGCAATCATTTATTTTCTGCCTTAAATGAAAGTATCCTTTTTGGTGCAATAATGGCCACTTAACTGATTTGAGATTGTAGTAGGGTTTTTTTGAGGAACAATTTCTTTATCCAGAATAAAATGTGGAGTCTCTTTCTGTGCAACAAAAGCTCTTAGAGGATAAAAGCTTCCATCTGACATAAGCAGTCATAATAATTTAGTTTCTTGCAGTAAGCATTTCATTTTCCCTAGTGGGCTTTCAGTACACAGCTACAGTGCCTTTCCCAGTTTGTCCTGTGTCTTAACAAAACAATCTTCAAAGAACATCTGAGGTTGAAGCATCTCAAGACAGGCTTCTCCACCAAACCATATACTCAGTACAATCTCTGCAGGCTTCCTCTGGTATAAATAGGAGCTTTCACTGCTATTGGGGAAAGTCCTTAGAGGACATAAATCTAAATTAAAGGCTGGTACTAGTTTTCTGAACTTTTCTGGCTAAAGGCTGCATTTATTGTGTCGTGAGAATTGTGTCAGGAAACAACATGCAACTAACTCCTTACTAACATTTCATGCCTGAAACATCTGTTAGCTAATTGGGGTTTTTTCCACCTCCTTGCACCGTCCTTTGCGGATAAAACCTTATTGTCTCTGTTTCACTGGTTTCCAGACAGTTCTGTTTATTGTGAACAACAGAATTTTCCGATGAATATTTCTGAAAAGAAAAGATTGCTTTACAGTTCAAAAAGTGATTCAGTTTATTTGGTCTTAGCTTGCACTGATTGACTCGTAGAAATTTCTTTTGAACAACCATGATTTTCCATAACATTTATAGAAACATCTATAGCAGTCACAGAGCTCTTGTTCTCATGAAGTCTCAGGGCATTCACAAGTAAAAATATATAAAACATAGTACTAATAAAGATATCCAATTGCCTTTAATTTAATGACTACAATTTTGTGCTCATGCTCTTGCAAATTGAAGTGACAAATTTTATTTTCAAAAATAAAGTTTATTATTATTACCTATAAAAGTAGAACTGCATTAGAAGAACATCATTTTGTTTGTAAAGTCATCCGTTCAGAGGTTAAGAAATCCCAGATGAAAGCTTGCTGTGCAGCTGCAAAAGTCTGCTTCTTTATTTTTTCTAATGACTATCTAATATGAGGCACTTAAAAGGCCTGTAACAGAAGCTGAAACACAGGAGTCTCTGGTTCTATTAATTTTTAATGATTGTATTGCAAAAAAAAAAAATGCACTTATATTAGATCTTGTACTAGAAAAGCTTAGTCACAGGGCTTCAACATTGATGCTGCATTGGAGAAGTGAGGAGTCCAGTAGCCAGAGCATTTGGTTGCGTGTTGCTCACAGGTCATCATTCCCCAAACAAACTATCTGGCACCAAAGCCAGTCTGAGAAAAATCCTACCATCTCTTACCCTTGGCTGCTTGTTCCTGCTCCTCAGCTGTGCCACTACAATGATTTGTAGGGCTCTTGCAAACCAGATGACCAGAGTGCTTCAGTCTACAAAGCAGGCTTTCAGTCACAATGGCACAACTGAGGGACAATGAACAAACAGCAGCACCAGCAGAGAGGTGAAAGGGAACATTTTCAGCTGATTTTTTCATTACAGAAAGTGTAATGTTGAACCTTACCCACAGGAAGAGGGGAATTTTACAGACTTGTGACTTGTATAGATGAGTACTCTAACCAAAGAATATCAGATGAGAGAATCCCTTGAATTCTGCTGTTGGAAAAGAAAAGCATGAGCTTTTTTTTTTCCATTTAGAATAGAAAAAAGGTTGGCCTCTGTCTCCTGGTTAAGAATTTGAATTCTGAATCCAAACGAGAGAGACATCTCCCAAGAAGCAGCAGTAAGGGAGCTTTTAAAGCCTATCCCTGACTCTCTCTTTTCTTTTGTTGTTTTTCTTCTTTTTTTTCTTTTCATTTAGCTGAGTACTGCAAGTTTTCTCTTAGAAGTTGTGATCGATCTACTTATATGTACATCAGTCACTGCTGTTACTAGGAAACCATTGGTTTTTTCCTCTAAAGATTTGTTATAAATAAGCACCATGTCATGAAATAAGATCTTTGCGTATACTGCCTCTGCTTCCAACATAATTAAGATCAGGAAAGATCTAATTTTGGTGTAATTTGCCAGGTTACATTAAATTATCTTGATGAATCATTCATACCTAATTGCTTTGGACTACAGCTTCATTGCATTCTGTGATCCTGAGAGTAAATTTAAATAAAGGTTGAAGTAGGCTGAATACCTTTCCAACGTCCTGTCCTAGAACAGAAAAAAACCAAAACATTTCATATGTAAGCCACAGGGAAAAGGTCACGAAGTATGTGTTAGTCAAATTCCTTTTATGATGACTTCAGAAGAACTCGAGAGAGAGTTTTGTATTCTTGAAAACAGCTCTGGTACCAAAGAGCTGCATAATCCACAAGCAGCATTCCTCTCACTTAAACTTTTAATGCTCAAATATGACACAGAAAGTACTATTGAAGCAGGAAGCTTAGAAAGCTGTGGAACTTAAACTCTTCACTGCAAAAACTTTATATTTAGTATCAAAATCCTTACTACTGACATGAAGTGTACTGTGGAGATGCTGCTGGAGTACCTAAGACTCCATAAGATTGTCAGCTGTACAAATATTAAAATAATATTAAGTAGGAATGCAAATTGAAAAAAGCAATTATCATTTAGAATTTCCAGTATGAGATAGACCAAACTAAAATTAAAAAAAAAGAAACAAACCAACAAAACCCTAAATTTTGGAAATGTACTAATTAAAGTCTTAAGCCAACTTGGAACTTTTTTGGAACTATTTCATTATTTTGCCACCATTATTTTTGATTCATTTAAATACATTAACATATTGTTTTAAATAAATTAATTTGAAAGTAAGTATATTGCATAGAGGCGTTTTTTCTTAAACTCACAAATTCTCTATTCCCCATAGCTTTCTCATTTCATTTGAACTAGTCCTCTATTTTATTATTTCCATAGATGAATGTCATTGTCTCCACCTTGAGCCTCGACCAGGTGTCTTAGAGCCTTTGGTTGCTTTAAGTGTGTCTTTTAATCTTTTGGATCTGAGACTCTCTCTGACTACATATCCTAGTGGTCAGGGAAGAAGTCACTTACTGTCATTAACTCCTTTGGTTACAAAATGGCTAAAATAATAGCAGCTACAAAATTTCTTTTAAAGAACAGTTACAGGATGTGCTAGCAACTGAGGCACACATCCAGGAAATGGAAGACCTTTCTAACCTTAATAGGTTCAAATTTATCCTCTATGTTCTAAGACACTGCCTTGATACCTTGACTACAAATTAGTTTCATAGGAGCAATCTTCATCGCTGTATTGATGCTGCAGTATTCTACAGAAACTAATTCAAAATTAATTATATGAGATATAGCACATGATACAGATAGGCCTGAGTTTAGGGTACTCTCTTGATTGGCAAGCTTCTTTACTCCTGCTTGTTGTCACAGGGTCTATTTGTGTTGTTTACATTTTTTGCATAAAATACATAAAGATAAAAATTTTACATAGCCAGTTGCATGGCTGGATTAGCAGTTCCCTATGGCCCTTAAAATCTATATGATTCTAGCTTCTGAATAAAAAGAAGACTTATATCCTTAGATATACGGTCTTATATCCTTAGAAGGAAAAATGCCAGATTTGGAACACAAAATTAAAACCTACAATCATGCAACTTTCTATGTTTAGGTTTGTATTGAATAATAATAAAAATATCAACAGTAAGCGTGATGCAAATCCCAAATAAAACTAAAAATGTATGAAGGCTTCATTTAATATCATGGTTAAAATTTGGTCAAAGCAATAAAAGATTTAAGAATATTTGCAAACAATTTATTATCAGTGCTTTTGCTTAGCAGCTTAGACATTACAGCCACTATACATTTTAATTCAGTTTGATGCAAAAGTTTCTTGAAGAAGAAAAAATTTAAACCTGGCATCTCAGTCAGATTTTGTAAGCCAATGTCAATTTAACATTTTATTTCCATTTACCCATTACTGTGGAATTTTTATTACCATTAACACACCACTGTGAATTCAGTCTATAATTTTATTGTCTCTAGTGTCACTGAGATTTTTCATTTAGTTGAGTTTTTTTCTCTCTTGGTCCCAGTCTTGCTGTGATAGCTCATCTTCAAGGGGGTCAGAATTTTTTTCATGAAGCAGTCAGTAACATTTTGTAGCCAAACTTTTCCTATTTGAAAGACAGTAAGTACCTGAAGCAGCATTTTTGTGACAAATCCCTTTGAAACTGGCATTACTTCTACCACTTAAGCAGTGCTTCGGATATATAAGAAGTGCACTGCACTAGTTCTTCATCAGCTCTAACTAAGCAAAGTAGTTTCCAGCTGGGCAACGAGCACAAACTGGAACATAGGAAGTTCCATTCAAATATGAGGAAAAACTTCTTTACAGTGAGGGTGACAGAGCCCTGGAACAGGCTGCCCAGGGAGGTCGTGGAGTCCCCTTCTTTGGAGATCTTCAAGACCCGTCTGGATGCAGTCTTAAGTGATGTGCTCTGGGTGTTCCTGCTTTAGCAGGAGTTGGACTAGATGATCTCTAGAGGTCCCTTCCAACTCTGACAATTCTGTGATTCCGTGATTCCGTGATTCCATGAACTAACAAATATAACTGAGATTTATAGGGTAGGAAATATATAGATGTGATATTCTAAAATTAATAAAAAAAAAAGAAAAGAAAGTTCTGACCTTAAATAATGCCCGAGTTGTGTTTGGGACCTTCTGCCTCCGCTGGGCATCCTGCTCCTGCATTGGACACGGGCAAAACCCTTCTCTGCAGCCCGAGCACCACGGGACAATCTGGCGGAGCCCACATCCATGACGAAAATCCTCGAGTATACAAAATTATTAGATTGAAGCCTGGTTCCATCTTTTGTGTCCTTGTCCTCACCCCTGCAGGTCACAGCCTCGGCTCAGCCAAGGTGTCCCGGGCGCAGACATTTCCCAGCTACCCCTCGGAGCAGGGTGAGGAGCACCAGCAGTCCCTCTCGCTGGCCGGCAGCTACGCCTTCAGCTATGGCTCGGGCCTGGTGCAATGACAGCCGGGGACGGCCGGCTGAGAGAAGAGAGACAGTCGAGGCTGGAGCCTGCTGACCAGGGCCGGGGAGCCAGCTGGCCCCCTCTGCACCCACCCTTCGCCGTGAAAACTGATGCCTACCAGCTCCAGCCAGGTCACCGCCAAGGCGGAAACCTGGAGAGGTGGCTTCCCTGAAGCAGAGGCTAAGTCTTAATTTATTTATTTTGCCGTTCCTTTTGTTGATAAGTTCAGAAAGGAGGGGGGTTTGGGGGGGGCGGGGGAGGGAAAGAGGGGAAGGGGGACGCGTTCGTGTTGTGGGGAAGTGGTGGAAACAAATGAAACTGTGTTGGTGTGAAGGTTTCTTCATGACCAGAGAAGGCCCCTTCTGGGGCTTCATTGTGATGGCGCATTCAACATCAGGGCCTTCCTACCCACCTCCACCAGCAGGCCCAGCCCGTCTTCACCCATAACATTGTTAGGTCCTTGCTGCAGCTCACCGATTCCTGCTGGCATCGCTGCACCATCACCGGCTCCAGACAGCGCTTGCGGGGGCCACCTTCAGATCCAAACGAGATCGTTTATTACCCTGGGGGGTGGTCAAAAAACATGCTCATGTTTTTTGAGCATGATGCCAAGAGATACTGTAGAGTTTCTCTTGTAGAGTAGAAGGTGTGTTGGGAACAGAGTGTGATGTGTTAAGGATATTGCCTGGTACGGCTCTAATCTTAAACTCCTGGGGCACAAATTCACCCCTTACGAATACACATGTAATTCTCGTAACGCCCCTGAAAGCTGTGAACTTCCATATTAGTCTCGTTCTCAGAACTGCTGTGAAGTCTTCTTTTTTGAAAATGATTTAGGTAGCCATGCCTGCAAGCCTAACTTTAAAAAGTGGGACCTTTCTTCAGAGAAATAAAAACGGGCTGCATCCCCAGCTGGCCAGGCTGGGCCAGGTATGGTAGAGATGAGCTCTGGTCTTGTATTTCTGGTCAGCGTTACTTTGATTTTCTCTGTATCCTTCTCAGATTTCCATTTTAGATGCACACTGTATTTTGTACGATCATGTGTCAAGCACCAGTTTACTTTGAAAAGGAGGATGAGTACATCTCAATGAAAATTTTCTGTCTTTGGAAGACATCTTTATAAAATAGACTGTAGTAGGTGTGTTTGTAATAAGTAACAAGGGAGTAAGCTGGAAGGCATACCTGTGGGCAGGGAACAAGTTTCATTTATCCTGAACATTTAGATTTTTGTAAGTGCTATAGAACATTTATGTACTCCTCATGATGCCCTGATGTATTTGAAGTTGTGGGGAGGAAAATCTGCCCTCTTGTTATGATCTGAGCAGCCGTGTGTTCTGTTCCCAGTGTGAAATGATCGCCATGATTACCAGAGGGATTCTTCTCATTAGTTGTTTCTCAGGATAGGTTGAAAAAGCGTATCAAGGAGGAGACACATAGGCTCTTTTCCAATGAAACAATCAGTTTTATGTACCATAATTTAACTGAAAAAGTGCTGTTGGGTTGTTTTATATATGCACATATATATATATATGTATTAAAAAGTACAGAAGAAACTTCTGCGTTTGATTAAACATTTACTGACACAGTATGTCCAGCTTTTCTCCAACCATTTTGCAGGCTAAGAGACCTTGCAGAATTACAGCTTTCTACACCTCAGTGAACAGCTGCTGAATAAAAAAGCTTTGTGATCCACTTGAATGAAACACATCTACCCCACCACAATCAGCTTTATTTATTTTTCCTCTTTTCCCCTGCCTCATTCACTACCTCTTTTCCTTCTCACAGTGCTGCCATACTCAGGAATAGAACGGCTCCCTACAGAGAGTATTTTGATGAGCTAAAATGAAAAACTGCTCTCCCACACTGTCAGGGAGCTGTACCTATGGTGCTCTCTGAGCTGTACCCATCAAGGAAGTTTCATTCACACTTTCATCTAAGAAAAAAGTTTGGTTGACACTTTGCTTTGGAAAAAATTCCAGTTTGCAAATGTTACATGCAAAATGTATTACAAAAGGATAGATGTTTTGCTGGTGTCATTCTGTTATTCAATGCAGCTTTGCTAAATATACGCCTTTTAAGAAACTGGCCAGTTATTTCTATTCCTGTGCAACTATGATTCTTTCACTTCCCCTAAAATTATATATTTTCTTCAAAATTCCTTAAAGTTTCCAATATGTTCTGCAAATTTCTATGCTGTGTCCAAGTAACTATTTTCCTCTGTAACTTGAATACTAGTCATTTAATACTTATATATTCTACATCATCCAACAGTGGGGAGAAGGCAAAACAGGAGAGTATCAGAACTGTTTTATAGTTCCAGTGCCTGTATACCTTAAGAACCTATCTAAATCCTAAAGTTAGTACTTAGATAAAAAGCATAAGATCTATATAGTGTGTTCTTTCCATTTCCTGGGAACAGTTGCTGTGCGTCACAGGTGATTTTGTCTTCCTATGGAGTGCAGGAATGTTGTCTAGTTAATGAAAATGTAGATGCTATTTCCAAAGAAAACACACACACACAAAAATGGAGGGGGGGAATGGCCATGTATAGGAGTTTTCATTACCTAATGCAACTCTCAACTCATATCTTTATAAATAGCTGTGAAGTCCCATCATGTAGCAATAGGCAGAAAACTGAACTCCAGGACAAAGCTGGAGAATGCAACCAGCAAAAAGCAAACCTGACCTATTGGGAACCTATTTCTTGGAGAGGCTAAACACAGCCACACTGGAAGTTGAAAATAACAATGCAACTTTACAGCAAACTGTAACACAATCTAAGAAAGCTGACACCTGAAGCACAAAGTATTCAGCAGCCAGTGGATGTTGCCATCGGTGCCGCTCCAAACCAGCAGACAATATCACTATAACATTCGTGTATCCATCTAGCTTCCAGAAATGTTCCTCAGAAAAGCTTCATGAGGACCAGGCAGGCACTGTGCCAACGGTTTGCCAGAAAATTCTGTTTTCACTGAATTGCTTTAATTCCTGGCATATGCCTGCTGATAATCTAAGTGATTCCCCACTGAGACTACTTTGTACAGCTCCTAGTGCTTCCGCCAGAAGGAAAACTCTCTTTTGGCACACGTGGTAGAGCTGCCTGCCTAGAGACTACAAGGGCCTTTAAATAGGCCCAGAGACCCCATGGGTCCCTGTTCAGGTCTCGGCTTTCTTCATGTGCAAGGCACAGAGAGAATACATCTACTCCTGACCCAAGAGAAGCTCTCTGTTTTCAGCTAATGAGCTAGGAAGAAGTGGAGGGCAAGAAAATGTCTTCAGTGGTAACCAGATGCTACTGGTACAAATGGAATTTAGCATTAGTACTTTATAAAATAGAAGAAATAATATAAGGCTATAGCTTTCATTTTGGTTCTGAGGCTGTGTTATGAATATATAACTGTAACCATGATTTACATTTTTTTTAATGACCCTTGATAACTATGTATTGACCCTTATGAACAAATAACATACAGCATTACTAAATATAGTTACTAATATATCTTAATTGTGAATATTATAGATTGATTGCATGCTGGTACTTTTGATTTTGAAGTTACTTGGTGCAGAAAAAGAGAAATAGAAGACTGTTAGTACATTATCAAATGGTGATAAGGTACTTGAATAGTCCCATTTTTTAAACAGCTACATTTTATTATTGATAGTTTAAATCAACTGTGACTATACTCTTTTGAAACAATTTTGCCTCCCTAGGTAAAGTAAAAAGAAAGAAGAATATCTTGTAACATGAATTTTGCTGTCTTACTGAGTAAATTTTTAGACTTTACTTTCCATGGTGGGCTCTCATTCCAGTTCCTTACATGTATCAGGTCCATGCAAAATTCTGTTCTTGTGGGGGTTTTGTTGTTTTGGTTTTTTTTCCCTAAAGCTAGCAAATAAAGCTCGGAAACCAAAGAAGTTTCTGTTTTGAGGAAGCTACCATGATATTTTTGGAGAATACTTCATTTCACAACACGTGAATAGAAATTCCTGTTGGGAAGCAGCATATTTCTCATCAAGTCTTTTAAAGTGCTCTCTTTGGCAATAATTTAAGTACAGCACACAGCCTTCAGGCACCCATATATTTAGGAGTTGCTAAGTGCAGGCAGTCTGTTAAGACCCTTACCTGTGTATGGGAAAAAGAAAAAGCAGAGGATTAATCAGATCCCTCTATTGCATTTATTGGAAAAGGAATGAACTTCATGCTTGTTCAGCTCTCCAGTCTAGCAGGCCATGCTATGAGAAGCAGTGATTGTTGAGATATTTGATCTCTAGGAACTCAACAAACCATCAGCCTGTAGGATATAAAACTCTACTTAGCCTTAGCTCATCAGTCACATTTACTAGTTTTCATCTGGTAATAACCTAGAAACTGCGGGGTGGTAGTCCAGCACTGGAAATTTCATTTTTCCATACGTTGTCCAAATACTTGTGATTCTTTCCAAACCAACTTGTTATGCAACTTGTATATATTAGAATCTTACATCTTTCACCACAAATGGTTGTGGTCCCTGCCTACATTTTGTAAGTAGAAAATAATGATTGTGCAACACCATTGTAGTGGCATAACTTGAAAATCAAAGGGTATAAGGTTGGCTACATTAAAGCTGTAGATATAAAGTCTTGCACTCCTGTGCTGGGTCTGGTGGTGAAAGGGTTAATTGTTCCCAGGACCTAGCAGGGCCACAGGTATTCCATCCCATTTGAGCCACGCCCAGGAGGAGGGGCCTGAACTAGCCGGGGAGGGGGAGGGACAGGAAGTGACATAAAAGGAGGAAGTCCCGCCCCCGGGGCAGAAGGAG